>CAIGRP010002835.1:0-31051 GCA_903798385.1 Fraxinus cuspidata
AAAAAATGAAACGTAGGGATGTTTTTCGCAAGAAGTGCCAAACGAGGGACGTTTTGTGCTATTAACCCTTTTTTTATCTTCCATGTAGGCAAAACTAGATGCGGAATCCATCCAGTAATTAATGGAGTGCAACATAATTAGGTTCAATGGCCATTAGGAAGATTTCTGAAGTTGAGCGAAGAAGTGATGAAGTGCAAAGTTTAGTAACTATTCAAACATTTAAATCGAAAGATTTGAAGGAAATCATGAA
The DNA here is from genome assembly GCA_903798385.1 of Fraxinus cuspidata. NCBI lineage: Eukaryota > Viridiplantae > Streptophyta > Magnoliopsida > Lamiales > Oleaceae > Fraxinus > Fraxinus cuspidata. The sequence goes on from CAIGRP010002835.1 coordinate 251, forward strand.
AAAAGAGAGTGAAAAATCTTATATTTTATTTACAAATTGATATTTTATTAAGAGAAAATGATGAAAAAGATGAGGGGAAAAAATGAGATTATTAAAAAGATTATAATAATAATAATAATTGGTTAAAATAAAGAGAAAAGAATAATATTGAAGAAGAGGAGTACTACAAATGAAAATTCATTTTGGATGAAAGACTTTTATTCGATTTTGTATTTTACTTTTTACCTAAAAGTTAATACGTGAATGATTTTATAAAAATCATTGACATTTGAATACGGTTATTTTTGAAGATTTGTAAAAAAAATCTTGATTATCCCAATATTTTTAAGAACTTTTAAAAAGTTAATATAAATCTAATGCTCAAGACTTTTAGAAATCCTTTCACACATACTTCTTGAGTCCCGATTTGACGCACAATCTTTAAAAATACATTCTTACAAAATACATTTTCAACCATATATTATTCAATAAAATAATATTTTTCATACATCAATGTATTTTCCTTACTTTTTACTCACATATTTCTCATCGTATCACTATTTAAAATACATTCATTTCTCAATAATATTTATCAAACACAAACTAAGTTCTTGGTTTTGCGAAAAATAATAAACTATGTAATTAGAAAATTATAAATTTCATAAAACAATTAATTTCAATTTTAATAGGGCTAAATTTAAAACTCAATTCCATTCGACGGCCATTAATCCCCTGTCCCAATTTCTCAAGCTCATAAACAAAGAATGTAGAAAATTTTAAAATATTCCACACAGCACAATATTTTATACCCCATTAAAACAAATACCGAAAGGTTTCTCTTTTGCTTAATAAGGAATAATGGGTAACAAGATCGCGCGAACGACCCAGGCTTCGGCGACTGAGTACTATTTACACGATTTGCCATCATCCTACAATTTGGTGTTGAAGGAAGTGCTGGGTAGGGGCAGGTTTTTGAAATCGATACTGTGCAAGCACGATGAGGGGCTGGTGCTGGTCAAGGTTTACTTCAAGAGGGGTGACTCCATTGTTTTGAGGGAATACGAGCGCCGCCTTGCTGAAATTCGTGATAAATTCTCTAAACTCGATCACGCACACGTCTGGCCCTTCCAGGTTCCCATCGCCCTTTTTCTTTCAATTTTCTTTTTCTTCTGTAACTAATTCAAGGATTGGAGAAAGTTACTTTACATTGACTGTGGATACAGTTTATAATTGCTTGGTAAAAATGGTGGGAGAATGAATATTTGTGTGGGTGGTCTTTATTGGTATTATTATGAAGAATATTATTGCTAAAGTGTTTAGGGAGGAGGCATTATCTTACTATTGTTGGTTGGACTAGTTAATTTTATCTCGCTAATATGTGCTGACTTTCATTTTCTTCAAATGTTATTTTCGAGAATGTTTATCAATCTATAATGGTAATTATGCTGTTTAAAATTTAGTTTGGCTGTTTAGGTGGTGTGTGTGTGGGGAGGGAGACAGGTGGATTAAATTTTGGGCTAGTTTTGTTATAAGTAATAACTTCATTTGTTAGTACGCAGAGGAATGCGATGCTAAACAATAAGCAAGCTTCACATCGTCCCTATAGATTAAGCTAATTTGTCTGTGAGACTTTAGTGGAATCCACTACTTTGGTGGTTTTAATTGCTTTTATGGTAATTAACCCTTATAAAATTTTTTATAATTGGTAGTCAAAGTCGTGAGAAGAGAGAGAAGGGTAAATGAACAGCTGTTAAAACTTTGGTGTGGTTTTATAGTACTTTTTTGTGATTGAAAGGAGGAATTTATTGCTAAATATAGGTAACCTACACACAATTTGCACTAGAAAGGAATGTTACTGGACCAGCACATATTGTGTTTTGGAGTGTTAGGTTAAAAATTGTAATGAGTAACCAACTTTGTTTACAATGATTGTTTTTCTATGGATTGAGTTGTTTATAATAAAGAATGTCAGTGGATTTATTTGGTGTATCAAGCATAAAATTGTTCAGAAATTGTACAGACTGCAACCTTGAGTAAGTAACAGTTGATTTTCAGTATATGACAATTCTCTGCTTTATGTTTAAAACAAATTTAACTTAAAAGAATTTTGGCACTGGGGGATCACATATTCTCAACTCAACTGAACAAAGTTTTATCCTATATTTATTTAGGGTTAGGCACTGAAATCTTCATTTTTCGGCCCACCTATCAATGGCAATTTCCACGGTTAAATTGAAAATGCTCAAATCCTTTTTAAGTTGCTCATTCTATGTAATTTCGATTGGATTCCTCTTCTATTGTTTATTATTAATACTACCCTGTCACATTTCCTTATCAGTCCATTTAGCGGCCTTCGTTAAATGCGCCCTAACCCTCTTAACCAGTTCTTCAGCTTCTTATCTCCAATTGGTGCTTTCTTAATCAATTCATGAATATGCTCAATTTTCATTCTCTCCCTTTGTTTTATTGTAATTGTAGATACATTGCAGAATATGCATACCATCTGGAAGTGAAAAATAAGATATTACCATTAACTACAAGTTAATCACAGTCTTAACTTTAGAAGTAGAGAGTTCACTGGTGTACAATAGCTGGGATCGAAGATTTATATTCTAGAATATGCGAGGACAATCATAAATTGCTATAGATGTTGACTCTTTATACATTTTGCAGTTCTGGCTTGAAACCGATAAAGCTGCTTATTTGTTGAGGCAATATTTTTTCAATAATCTTCATGATCGATTGAGTACACGGCCTTTTCTTAGTCATGTAGAAAAGAAGTGGCTGGCTTTTCAGGTTCTTTTCTACCTCTTTTTGTTCCCCATTTGTTGGTGGGTAAGAATTGGTATCTCACTAAATCTTGGTATTGCAGTTGCTTTATGCAGTGAAGCAGAGCCATGAGCATGGAGTGTGTCATGGTTAGATAATTTATACACGAAATAAGTTTCAGCATAGTTATAAGGTTTCTTATATTCAATTTCCTTGAGAAAAATCATAAAAATTGTTACAGGTGATATTAAATGTGAGAATGTGCTGGTCACTTCCTGGAATTGGCTTTATCTCGCTGACTTTGCCTCATTCAAACCGACGTATATTCCACACGATGACCCGTCTGATTTTTCGTTTTTCTTTGACACTGGTGGAAGAAGACGTTGTTATCTTGCCCCTGAGGTTTGTTTTCTGTTTGTCAAGTTTCCTACTTGATTACTGGTTCAGCAGGGCTTAATTTAACTTATGCTATAGGAGAATTGATGCCGTAACTGTAAATACAGTTGATACCTGTAGCAGGCCTTTGGTCTATTACTCCATATTCAAACACGTGAGATTATTTTATCTTATGAAACATGATCATCCAAGTCGTCTTGCTGCTAATTTATTATTAATCGATTCCACCTCTACTTGATGTCATATATTTTCATTCCTTATCTTATCCATTATGCACCACACATCCATCTTGTCATCATCATTTTTGCTATGTTCAGGACATTTTGTCCTTTAACAGCATAATATTCATTAACATAGAGCTGAAGAAAATGTAAGACCCGTCTCCTTCATTTCTCTCTTCTGAGATGTATAATCCTGCCACTGCCTAACCCTCTTAATTTTCTTTTGCGTTCTTCCTAGTTCCCTTATGTTAATTTAGCTGATGTGGACTTAGTTAAGAGCCAGTTTAGGCTATAAACTATATTGAAGCAATCTTTCATCATTGCACAATAACTTCTCTGGATTAATTTTTTCAAGTCTCTTATTGCTTTCACTACTATATGCATCTTTCCACGTTCAGTCCACATATATAATGTATTCATCAGAACCCCATATTAATGCCCTTTAAGTTACACTGAAGTAAGTAAATGAGATTGCTTATTTTATCAGTCAAAGAGAAATATTGAGTTAAATTACTCTTAGCACCATGTTTATGGTTGTGGTTTTTCATTAGAAAAATTGGAAACTACAGTTAAACATTTTAAGCACTAACCAGCTCTTATTGGGAAGATTTACTTCTACTTTCGAAGTAACAATTTCAATGAAATAATCTTTTCTTTTTAGAAATATAAAAGTATGCTGCAAATTTGCAGCTACTGACCAGCTTTATTTTCATTCATTTTCAGAGGTTTTATGAGCATGGAGGTGAGACTCATGTTACACAAGATGCACCTTTAAAGCCCTCTATGGACATCTTCGCTGTAGGGTGAGCATATTCCTGATTAGAGTTATTATCTTGAAAGAAAATTCTAAATGTTTCATTATTAACGTGATTGAATATTGGTGAATCATTATCTTATCTCGTTCGTTTGTTGAGGCAAATGCAACAAGAGTGATGAAGCCAGACTTGCACTATTTATTTAATTGTTTTCTTAATTTTATTTTTATATTATTTCTTGCACGTTTAAGTTATTCAGGGTAATTGTGTTATTTGCATGTTTAGGACATCGATTTTTCTATTCATAGTTTCTCAATTCTTACAGTTATTCGGTATGTTTAGCAAATCATTGAATATTTGATGCCCAAGTCCATAGTGCTTTTGCGTATCAATGTGTGTTTTGGAGTGCTAATCATAGTCTACATAATTCCGCTATATCCGTTTTGGTAGTAGAGTATAGTCATGTTCTTCATAGAGATGAGTCGTTCGCAAAACCTTGATGGGGAAATCATGCGTCGCGATGAGTTAGCACAACTATGTTGACATGACTTGCTGATGACACAATGGATCAATTGGCTATTACGATGGTGCGAGGGAGCACTGGTTGTGGAATCAGGGATGGAGGACTCCAATGACAATGAACTTTTTCCTGTTATTCATAATTACCATAGTTTGTCTATATTTGACGTTGAGGTTAATGAACATGTATCAGAGAAGTGAAAAGAGGAAAATGTAAACATAGTGGACATGGAAAATCAGAGTTGTAAATTTTATGATCCGGTGGTTGGTAGAACAAGAACCAAGGATGGTGCAGTAAAGTCACAAAGCATGCTTGAAGGCAGTTTCTAAATGGCCGAATAATTGCAATGTAGAAAAGTTGCTGCCATTGTGGATGTAGGACAAATGACTACTGTGACATTAGGGAATGGCTTTGATAACATTAACTCTCTGCTAAATAAGGGGCTTAATTGCTTGAATAGTAGTGATGGTGCATGTTTGAGAGGGAGAGTTTTCGTTGATGAAAATTCAAGAAATTATGGTGAGAGCACATATGGTTAGCAATGCACTTAGTTATGGAAACTATAATTGGTTTAATGGGATCTTTGTGAACTTGAAAAGGAAATTTGCTCAGTACAATAACTTGGTTTTTGGGAAAACATTTGAGATTAGGGACCATGCAATAATATGTATGCAACTGGATGTAATTGAGGTGCAAAATCTACATGTTGCACCCCCGATGGAGTGATTTATAAATGAAGTAGAGGTGGAGTTTTGGACGTGCCAAGAATTTGTTCTCACAAACAACGTATATATAGTATTGACGGGCTCGCACATGGACGAGTTTATTGAAATTTTTCTTGTACTTATCGGATAATTACTATTGTTACAAGGTATTTGGTGAAGACAACATAAAACTCGAGGAAGATTCTTCTCCAATCGGAGGAGAAACATGAAGCCGGACTTTCACTATTTATTTAATTGTTTTCTTAGTTTTATATATATTATTATTTCTTGCACAAGTTATTCTGGGTAATTATGTCTTTCGTAAGTTCAGGGTTTTTCCTACTTTGATGTTTTTTCTATTTAAACACTTTATAGCCTGTAGATTTTTACTTGGTTGTTTATGAATAAATATTTAAAGAGTTTCCCAATTCTTCCAATTATTTAGTATTTTTAGCGATTCCACAAATATTTGATGCCCAAATTCTTCTTATGCTGGCGGATAAAGGAATGTCAGTTGTACTAATCATATTTTGCATAATTTCTTTGCATCAAAGACCCCCGTTGGGATGGGTGAAATAATAAGGTCTTCAAGAACTGAGGGTCAAGTTTTTCCTACTTAGACGAGAATCAATGAAAAAATATTACATAATCCAATATTTCATAAAATATATTGGATTTAACCAGTGTTTGATCCCCATTCTTTAAAAACTCAGGGCTGTTCTCTTTACGTTTTAGTTTTGTATTTTGAGTTTTGTGTTTTGAGAAAACACAAAAAACGCGTTTTGAAAATTTTGACTTGATTTTAACTAAAAACACTCAAAACGACAAATTGTCGTTTTGAGTTTTCTTTATAAAATTTTAACTTGTTTTAAGAAACGCGTTTTCGAAAATGAGAAAGCGAGCACGTTTTCAGTGTTTTGGAAAATCGAAAACAGAAAATAGCTTGAAAATGGTAAAGAGAGCAGACCTCATTTTCCCCAAATTCATTTTCAATTAAACATTTTCCCAATAAAATAATTTTACACACAAACAAAAAAAATTTCCCTACTTTTAACGGCGCATTCTTAAAAAAAAAAAATTACTATTATAAAATCTATATTCTCCAAAAAAAAAAAAAGGGCTCGGACAAACCCTTTAAATCTATTTTCTTGATAAGATCTTGTCCAATGTAAAGTGTTGGAATATCTAGGAGTAAAACTTAGCTATAAGCTTGCAATTACTAAATAATATGTATTTCATAACAATAAGTCATTCAATTAACAAATAATAACGAATTTATAGCATGTAAGATCATGTTAACCTATATTTTAACCATCATGAAAAACTAACACTCACACAGCTATCGGTATATCATATATATAATCTTTGAATATTATTACCAATTGAAAACGAGAAAATAGGTAGAAAGATAAATAAGATATTTCCTAGGATTAAATACATTGCGGGTCATCCAACTTTGATTGGAGTTGCATCTAGGTCACTCATCTTCAATTTGGTGCCATTAGGTTACTTTACTTTCATTTTCTTGTAGATTGGGACACTATCTTAAAATTGGTGAAATCAAGTCACCCATCTTTGACTTGCTTACAAATCTGATCGTTTTGTCCACAGCTGTTAGGGATGGCAACAGGGCACAGGGAGCGGCCCTCCCTGCCCTGTCGGTGTAGGTGGGGATTTGTACGAGCTGAAGTGGGGTCGGGATGGCGTGGATTAAAAAATCCTCGTTTACCAGCCTGTTGACTTATAAATGAAGTTTTTAAATATTTTTAATACAATTTAATTGTAAAGCATAAAATAAGAATAAAATATAATAAAGTAGTTGGGGGCAGGACCAGTTCATGATCTTTGTCTAACTGGGGTGGGGTAGGGTAATTTACCCCTCCTTAACCGCCATCAATTTCACTGACTTAATATGCTAACATGGACCTTGGATAGCTGACACTTAAAAATGCGTTTAGTTCACACTTGAAAATTATATTTTATGGTGTTTCATGCATTATGCATTCAGATACCTGATTTTTACAATATTTTGCATCAGGTGTGTGATTGCTGAGCTTTTTCTTGAAGGTCAGCCTTTGTTTGAACTCTCTCAACTGCTTGCATATCGAAGAGGACAATATGATCCTAGCCAACATCTGGAAAAGGTTTGTTTTTCATAAACCATATGTTTTTTTAACTTAAAAAAGATGTCCTGAGAATAGTTTTGTCTAGTGTTCCTTAGATTTAAATATTCTCTCGAGCTTTTAGATTCACCTTAATGCCCAGTGATTGATTTATCAGACTGCATGAGTGCAGATTCCAGATTCAGGAATCCGTAAGATGATTTTGCATATGATTCAATTGGATCCGGAGACACGATGCTCTGCTGAAAGCTACCTGCAAACCTTCGCATGTGTTGTGTTCCCAAGTTACTTCTCGCCGTTTCTTCATAACTTCTATTCCGTGTTGAACCCTTTAAATTCTGATGCAAGGGTAAGGAACTTGTGGGAGTTCTCTCTATATTTTTTTCCACTCCAATAGTTGTTTTTTTAATTCTCTAATGACTCCTGTAGGTACTACTATGCCAAACCTCTTTCCAAGAAATACTGAAACAACTGATGGGCAACACGGCAAGCGAGGAGATTGGTTGTGGACTGGAACCCTCTTCTGAAAATGCAAGTCAATTACTTCCTGGGAGGGATGCAAGTCAACATTTCAATCAGTCTTCGAGCAAAACAGAGGAGATAGAGAAGGGCTCTGTTCATGATCGATTCGATCTTCTAGGTGATGTCAGTACCCTGCTCAGAGATGTAAAACAAAATAATTTCCGTTCGAAGACAACACCAAGTAATGTAGCCAATCCAAGATATTCTGAAAATCAAAAGCGAAGTGGCATGCAATCTCCTGGTGAACTAATTCAGATGATCTCCAATGTGTTCAAGAGAAGTCATCATCCCTTCCTGAAGAAAATCACAATGACTGATTTAAGCTCATTGACGTTGGATCACGATAATCAATCAGATACTTTTGGAATGCCTTTTTTACCCTTACCTCAGGATGTTATAAGCTGCGAGGGTATGGTTCTGATCGCTTCACTTCTCTGCTCCTGCATACGGAATGTCAAGTTGCCTTTTATGAGGAGGGGTGCTATACTTCTATTGAAGTCTTGCTCCTTGTATATTGATGATGAAGCCCGTTTACAGCGGATCCTTCCATATGTTGTAGCAATGCTCTCAGATCCAGCTGCTATTGTTCGATGTGCTGCCTTAGAGACTTTATGTGACATTCTTCCTCTAGTTAGAGATTTTCCTCCCAGTGATGCCAAAATTTTTCCAGAGTATATTCTTCCGATGCTTTCCATGCTTCCTGATGATCCTGAGGAAAGTGTGAGGATATGTTATGCCAGCAATATATCTAAGCTGGCACTGACTGCTTATGGGTTCTTAATCCACTCGATAAGCTTGACTGAGGCAGGGGTTCTTAATGAAACAAAATTATTGCAGAAGTCATTTACACCTGCCAGTGAGACTTCTGGGCAGCCTAAGAATCTGAATAGTGACATACAACTTGCACAGCTGAGAAAATCTATTGCAGAGGTTATTCAAGAACTTGTAATGGGTCCAAAGCAAACCCCAAATATCAGGAGAGCTCTCTTGCAGGACATTGGGAACCTTTGTTGGTTTTTCGGCCACAGGCAAAGCAATGACTTTTTGTTGCCCATCCTCCCTGCTTTTCTGAATGATCGTGATGAGCAACTTAGAGCAGTATTTTATGGACAGATAATTTATGTCTGCTTTTCTGTGGGGCAACGGAGTGTGGAGGAATATCTTTTCCCTTATATTGAGCAGGCATTAAATGATATCTCTGAGGCCGTCGTTGTCAATGCATTGGACTGCTTGGCTATTTTGTGCAAAAGTGGTTTTCTGAGAAAGAGAATCCTGCTTGAGATGATTGAGCGTTCTTTTCTGCTGTTATGTTATCCCAGTCAATGGGTAAGGAGGTCGGCTGTCACCTTTATTTCTGCTAGCAGTGAAAGCTTAGGTGCAGTGGATTCTTATGTATTTCTTGCCCCTGTTATACGCCCTTTTCTCCGTAGACAACCCGCTTCTCTAGCCTCTGAAAAGGCTCTTCTTTTGTGTCTGAAGCCGCCAGTCTCAAGAGAACTGTACTATGAAGTTTTAGAAAAAGCCAGAAGTTCAGACATGCTGGAGAGACAAAGAAAGATTTGGTACAATCCATCATCACAGTCCAAACAATGGGAAACTGTAGACTTTATCCAGAATAGTACCAGAGACTTGGATTCAGTGAAAAGCTGGCCTGACAGACAACATAATGGTCAAGACCATAGATTTATTAGTAGCTCTATGCAACCAATGGGTTTTAGCAATTCTGATGATAACGAGGGTAAATTGAAATCAATGGGAAGCTTAATACAAAATTCTTCAAGTGCAATGGACTCCCATGATCGTGCTGCATCAGAAAAGTTACAATTGTCTGGTTTCATGTCTCCACAAGTTAGTTGCATGAATAGCTTAATTGATAAATCATCAGAAGGCATACCTTTGTACTACTTTAAAGTTGAAAACAAGCGAACAGCTGGGAATGCTACAACAACATCTGATTCTTCATCACCATATAATTCATTAGGTTTGAGTTCCTCATCCTTGCCTTGGATGGATCCTATAAGTAAATCATTTAGCTTAGCCAGTTCGGTCCCAGCTCCTAAGCTTGTCTCAGGGTCAATCTACATTGGAAATGGCTCCATGCAATTGCGGAGAGTTGTGCATGAAGTTGAAGACAGAGAAACTGATCAAACAGCCTATATTAACAGCAAGTTTCGTGAAACGGGACTATCTGGCAGTACAAAAGGGCATTCCCTGGCAAAGGAAGAGGATTCCACACACACTGAGGGATCAGAAATGTCATCTTTGGCATGGTCATCAACAATTCCTGATTCAGGGTGGAGGCCTCGTGGGGTGCTGGTGGCGCACCTGCAAGAGCATCGGTCTGCTGTCAATGATGTTTCCATTTCAATGGACCATAGCTTTTTTGTCAGTGCTTCTGAAGATTCTACTGTTAAGGTTTGGGATTCCAAGAAGCTGGAGAAAGACATTTCATTTAGGTCACGGCTAACGTATTCCTTAGGGGGAAGTCGAGCGCTATGTGTGACTGTTCTTCAAGGTTCTACACAAGTTGTTGTTGGAACAAATGATGGGATGATACATATGTTTTCTGTTGACCACATATCCAGAGGACTCGGCAATGTTGTTGAAAAATACTCGGGTATTGCTGATGTAAAAAAAAGTGGCATCGGAGAAGGCGCTGTACTAAGCCTGTTGAACTACTCTCCAGATGGTGGTACTAGCAAAATGATTCTGTATAGCACTCAAAATTGTGGGATTCATCTCTGGGATACAAGAACCAGTTCAAATGCTTGGAATACAAAAGTGTTCCGTGAGGAGGGATATGTATCTTCACTGGTAGCAGACCCTTGTGGGAATTGGTTTGTGTCTGGATCATCAAGAGGCGTGCTTACTCTTTGGGATCTGAGATTCTGTATACCTGTCCACTCATGGCAATATTCTCCTGCCTGCCCTATAGAGAAATTGTGTTTGTTTGTTCCTCCTCCCAGTGCATCTTTATCTGCTGTGACAAGACCTCTGGTTTATGTTGCAGCAGGCTGTAATGAAGTCTCTCTCTGGAACGCAGAAAATGGGAGCTGTCACCAGGTACATGGGTGTTATCTGTCAACTATCTTCCAAAAAAGATAATGTTTTTGCATCTGAACCACAACGTGACATCATAAATTGGTTTGACAACATTATGATAATTATGTTATGCCGACAGCTAAAATATGGTCAAGCATAATGATCTTGTACAAAAACCTTGTAAATTAAAAAAATAATTGCATTTTGGTTGGAATTTGTTCTTTCAGTGGCAAAGGTCAACTGTGCAATGCAATTGATGGTTTCAGGATGTAAAGATGATGGAAATTTATACGTCAAATGTCAAACCGTAGAGAAATAAGTGGATGTACTAATTTTGAAGAAGATTTTTACCTTTAGGAATACCTGAGAATTTAGCAATCTGGGTGAAAATGTATTGAAAACCATGGAAGATGTTCAAACGATAAATTGAATATGGGATTAATATTGCGTCACATATAAAAAATCAATCATGCTACACGTACACTCTTTTTTACATCATGTCACGTGGTGACATTACATTGAATAGTTTTAAAAAACACACATTTTCCCGCCAACAATTTTTTTTGAAAACTATGGAGTGTCAAAAATAATGTCAAACTTTGAGTTTAAATTTAGCATTGTTCATAAAAAATTACCATGGCACAAAGATCTCTGTGCAAATGATATTTTCTAAGTAAAAGATACATTTCCCAAAAGCCCTATCCACTTTTATATAGTACAAGATCACAGTTAGCGTTGCTGAGCTTCATTCTTAAATCATTCTTCTCTTGTTTGCAGGTATTAAGGGCAGCAAACAATGACAATGATGTGGAAACCTCTGATTCACCTTGGGCCTTCACCAGACCATCCAATAAGACAAATACTAAATCGGATCCGAGGAGAAATATTAATTCCAAGTATAGGGTTGATGAGCTGAATGAACCTGCCGCACGTCTTCCTGGTATCCGAGCATTGCTTCCGTTACCTGGTGGAGATCTCTTAACAGGGGGTACTGACTTGAAAATACGTCGCTGGGATCATTCCAGGTTTTTTTTCTCCCTATTGATCTTGAGATTTTTGTTCTCTATTTTCATTTATTTACTTTGTTAATCTTTTGGCCTCGACACATATCTGCAGCCCGGAGCGAACTTATTGCGTGTGTGGACCATCTATAAAAGGAGTTGGAAATGATGATTTCTATGAGACAAAATCTAGCTTTGGCGTGCAAGTTGTACAGGTATGTCAGATAACTGAAGTAGAAGTGTGTGTGCGTTTCCTTCTCAAAGGTGATGGGGGTACAAAAGGTCTTCGTAAAAATTGTTAGAAAAATGTCAACATCTGTTAAGAGAATCCATGATACGGAGTGAAGTTCTTATTCAGCTTTGTAGTGATATAAAGCAGCAAAGTCTATGACAGCTGAAACAACTGTGAAAAATAATATAAAGTTCATGTTTCACTTGTATCTACATGCCTTCCATTGTGACCCTTCAAGGTAGGTTTTGGTGCTCTCACTTGTTTCTATGAGGACTTTGCAGTGGAGACCATCCTTTTCTGCCATTTCTTTCCTTTGTTGTTCATCTCTTGGATTGCTTCATTTATGATTGAGGTAACTGGCCTAAGGACTGTGCTTAATTCATCCAATATGAGTCAACTCTTGTGGACTAGAGTTCCTTTTTGTCCTTGTGGACTAGCACATTGGGTTCTTTTAGGGGCATGTAGTAATGTACACAGATGGAGATGGAGTGACTGGAGCAAGCCTGGTTAAAGATTACTTTTTTATTTTTCTCTTATGTAACCAAGGCTGTCTTATGCCCTCTTTCATTCTATTACTAAATTTCTTCTTCTGGAAGAAAATTGAGCTGGATGAGCAGATTTAGTTGTTGTTCGAAGATTTTTAGGGAGGAATAGATTGATTATTTATTTTGACTCATTTTTCTGCTCCACAATGCAGTCTCTTTTCACCACAGGGGTTGATTAGTGGCACAAACATTAAGTTGCTGTTTCATCTGGCAAGATGCTTGTTTTGCTAGTTGAGAGAGTCGAACCTTGAACCTTTCTCCTAATATACATGGCCTAATTTTTCAACCCTTCAAGTGCTTGTGTTTGTTGGAAAATGTGTTGTGCCCTGGAAGTAATTTAAAGTAGGACCAAGATGTTATACAATCTGCTTGGAAAGTAGATGGTTGTCATATATTTACGTGCTAAAATCGGGTGAATGAGAAATTAAGTTCTAGTGACCCTATTTATCATGGAGAGCTTGAAAGTGAGAATTTGATGGATAGTTTACATTCTGTAAGATGCAAAGATTTAAGAGTGGTTTATAAGCATTTAGTTTGGTTTTTGGTTTCGGCTCTTAAGGCCATCCAAATGTGTTGATTGGAGAGGACCTAAGAAAATGAAGGTTTAGGCCAAAGCTCGCACGCACGAGTGATGCCCCCCTGTTCTTTGGCTCAGCTTGACATGAGCAAGGGTACAGGATTGAGACTGGGCCTCAGCTATGGGCTGTTTCTCTTATGCTTGGACAGATATTGATTGAATTTTTATCTTCCAATGAAGTGTAGACCTGTTGACTTTCATATTCAACAAGATGGCGTATGGTGGAATTGTGATTAGACCAGAAAGTAATAAATGTCGTAGAGATTTCTGTAGGCATGCTTCTTTTCGGAAAACTTGTGTTCGTGGCCTTTCAAATGTGCATGTTCAAACAAAAGGTTGCCTACCTTTAAAACATGCCTTGGATGTGCATTATAGTTCATTTCAAATCTCTTTGAGTTCCGTTCTCAGATAGAGCATATAAATTATTGTTCTGTTCAATGTTCTTTGTGCGGAAGAGGAATAAAAATTGTTGAAACGAGAAAAAACTTGAAAAACTTGAAAATTTATAGAGAATAATTTGATTGTAAGGAATTAATGATTGAAAAGTGTACAAAATCTTTTGTTTATACAGGTCAATTAATTCCCTAATCCTAATAGCTTAAGGAAGATAAGTAATCAAAACCTAAAAGAGTATGAAATAAAAAATCTAAAAGAATAAAAATTCCTAATATAAAGAAATAAAATCCTACAACAATTAATAATTCTTATCTTATTTGTAATAGGATTGTCCCACATCATTCCCTCTCACTTGAAGAAAATTCGTCCTTGAGTTTGGCGGGAGAAGAGAATCAATCAGGAGTAACTTAAAAATTTTCTGCCATTGAGATCTCTATCTCTAGATGTGCTCGATAAATGTCATCAAATTCCTTTATTACATTGTTTGAAGTCTAAATTTGGTCTTACCTTGCTCACTTTATTTTGTTTACAAACACTTCCTACGTGATATTCTTTTGTAAACAAGCATAGGTCAATTTTTCATCCTTTAGTCCACTCTTAGAGGCCACTATTGCTATTTTCAATTCATCATGATTTTCATCTTGTGGTATAATGTTGGTGATGCCTTCTTCAATACAAAAGAACTGGGAGGGGGACTCCGATCAATACCATCTATATTTTCCTCGTGTTTATCCAATTCATTAGCACTAGGATTGTAAAAAAGGTCAACGAAACTTTTTTTTTTCTCAATTTGATAAACTTTACCTGACTCCTTCGTGATTTGCCCTAGGATTCTGCGTTGCACGTTCTTCCTCTTGTTGCAATTGTTCACTGTCCGACAGAAATTCGCTAAAATCTGAGTTGCCAGGATGTTACCGTGACCTGTCGATGCTGATTGTTGCCTCTAGGGTTTGCGTCTAACTCAAAGATAAATGCAGCTAGGGTTTGCCGAACATTATGAAGATTTATTTTGAACCCGATAAGTTGGTGCTCGATGTTTTCGAACCTCCGTTCATCGTTGGTGGATCGGACTCCACTAGTACCTAGTACCGTCCTTAGTCATTAGGTCAGGTATAAATATCAATTTTTATGTGGACGCGGAATTAAAATTTTTGAAACAAGAAAGTTGAAAAATCCAAAAATTTATAGAAAATTATTTGATTGCAATGAATTGGTGATATTGGAAGTCTAGCATTAGAGAATGTTAGTTTATTTTACATTTGCTTGCTTTGTATTGGCAGTAATAATACTTCCCATCTTATTACTTATCTTCATATGTTGCATCTTATTGCTTTTGGAAGGTCAGGTTTACGCCCCCAACCTTTTGTTCCCGTGGACTTTGTTTTTATATATACGGTTGGGGAATCCAAACCCCCGTCAACATTCTTTGGTTGCGACTGAAAACCCACTAAGGTCGTGTTGGTGTTTTGACTAAAAAAAAGAAGCTTTTGTTTATCTAGGTCAACTAATTCCCTAATCCACTAAGAAAGATAAGTAATTAAAACCTAAAAGAATAAGAAGTCCTAATTTGAACAAGAAATAAAATCTTACTACAACAATAAATAATTGTTATCTTATTTGCAATAGGATTGTTCTACAATGTTGTAGTTATTCCTATTATAGAGAAGTGCTGTTTGCAGCATGAGTTAGAGCAAGTTATACTTCAAATGGCTCCTATAGATTCTGAAAAACCAATTGAAGTATGACGAGATACCCCACATCAGAAGATGAAGGGTATATAAATATCTTATAACCATTTAATTTGGCGGTTGGGTTTTGTCTCCAAGGGGCACCAAATGTGTTGATGGGGTGCTTCGGTTTGTCACTACCTGAGCCCTTACTCTAAGTTCAGGTGATAAAAGCTTTGTAGTCGGATGGTCATTGTAATAGAAAAAACATTAGGCGATAAGCCTAGGCTTGTTTGTGGGGATCCCAACTTAACGCAAGCCAATAGATTGATGTGAATCTACTTTGCTAAGAGAAGAGAAAGACAAACAGAGTTGGTCTTAGCTTGGTCCTGGAATGTCTGTCTTCAATGAATTATATCAACTAAGTGCCAACATGTGGCAGAACTATGATTAAACTAGAAAGTGAATGTGGCGTAGAATTTTTTGAACGTACTATTGTGTTTAAGAGAACACACACACAAACACACATATATATGATTTTTTTTTTTTTTTTGACAGTCCTCTTTCTGGACAAGTGTCTGTGAAAAGGTATGGTATTCCAGACAAATGTGTGCCTATGTGGACAAAAGGTTTTCTACATTTAGACGTGTCATATATAGACAGATGTGCTTTTTGAAACAATCTCAACATCTATGCATAGGACCCCAGTTATGCAGAATATTCATTCAATTCTGTCCATTTCTTTCCCCAGCATTCTACCCTACAAAATTGCTGTCTTTTTGAGTTCCATTCAGAAAGAGTTCAAATATAATTTGGTTTTGTTCTCGTAATTTGTATTACTATATGAGAAGTGTTCGTTATTATTGCCAATAGTCCGTGTGCACTAATTGGTATTTAAAAAAAGAGTGTTAACTCTTGCAATGTTCAAATAAAAGATTTGCTTGTGCTCGAGTTTATTTTGTCAAATTCAATTGTTCTGAATTGTCCATTTTGTTTTACTAAAAAGAGTAATTTTATTATTATTTTCCTACAATTTTAACTAATGCTCTATTGCACTATTTCTTCTCGTGTAAGCACTAATTATTTCATGAATGTCTTAAGTAGCTCTGGCATTTATCAATGAAATGAATTGTCACTATGAAAATCGTGGTCGGAATCTTATCCTCATTCTAATGTTAATCTAGAATGATGTTCTTTTACTAAGAAAACAATTGATAATTTTTTTAGTTTTCAACATAAGAAATACTGTTTTGAAAATTCGAGGATCTGGTCAGGCAGTTCTTTCATAGCTGCCTTGCCGCGGCCTTAAATGTCTATCTTTAACATAGATAACTTAAATTTCAAATATGTTATTAAAATATTGCATAATTAAGATGATGAAACTTCAAATGTACTTCCAAGTTTTAATCAAGATTTCTTTTGCTTCTTTTACCTTTTCATTTGAGATAAGTTCCTCCATTCACTTAGCATGAATGCTTTTCTTATAAATTTTAACATGGGATGGTGAAAAACCTTATATGATATTCTGTGATTGTTTGTTATATTGAAGATTACTGGACTGATAATTTAAGACCCTCTTTGAACAAACAGGAAGCAAAAAGACGACCTCTGGCTACCAGCTTAACTAAAAAGGCAATTCTTGCAGCTGCAGCCACCGATTCTGCTGGTTGTCACCATGATTCTATCCTCTCTTTGGCCTCTGTCAAATTGAACCAGCGACTTCTGATATCAGGCAGTAGAGATGGAGCCTTAAAGGTTTGGAAGTAGTGAACTGTAACATAATAGTGGTTTAGTGTACATATAATGTTCGCACATCAGTAAAAAAAGTGTACAACATATTTTGGAAAATAGAATAATTTAAGTGTGCAACTTTTTACATTTCCAATCAAGTTGTATAGTTACTGCAATATGTTAGATGCTGTAAAGGCAAACGTTATCTGTGATTATGTTTATAATTATTAGAACGTGTTAAGACAGTAATGTCCTCAGGAAATCAGTTTGTCTTGGTGTGAAATGCTGCAAAGTTGCTACTCTTACTGTCGATAATCTGAGGAGAGAACAAATTTATTGGGACCTAAAATATTTATGGTAACGCTCGAAGAACAATTTACTCTCTTTTTTCTTCGGTAAGTGTCTGTTCCTACCATCATGGCTCTTTTGTTCAGTTCAATGATTACTAGTAACACGTTTTAAGAAAGTCTTTATAGCTCTAATTTTGTGTCTGGAAAGCGAAACTGAATCTATGCTTCTCGAGTATTTTGAACAAGGGAAGCAAGCTTTATGCCCTCGTTTGAACTCTAACGTGCCTCTTTGTTTCAATGGATTTGAATAATTAGATGCAGTGTGTACAAAAACAGAATCAAATTATAAACTATCCCTATATGATTTGATTGTAACACGTTTGGCATTACTTATAAGTAAACAATTAAATAATTTAAATACACTGGAACAAGCAAATAATTTCTTAAATTCGTCCTTGTACGGTAATGCTACTGATTGTAGCTGTTTTACTTTGCTGCTGCTGCTTTTAGCAAGAAAAGGGTTTGTGATTTCCCTCGACAATTACAATTTCTATAAGAACTTTCATATAAACAAATGAAAAATATCCCACCATAGAGGCTGTCAGTTTATAAAGAAAAATGATCCATTAAGCAAACAGAAAATTCTCAGGCCACCTCATCTATATAATGAGGGAAGCAGAGGTGGATGTGGTCTTCATTTGAGCATTTTCAAGAATTCGTTTATATTTATCAAGAAAACTCATAGAAAAGTGAAACAAAATTCACCCGTTCATATTACATCGTCTATCATGTTCAATAGCGTGTACTCGTCATGTTCAATGTTAAACATGCCCAATGGTCCTTAACCCCTCTAACTCTCCCCATTGATGCATTTATAATAAACTTTTTTATTCGAAATACTGTACATTCATGGAGAAGTACTTTTTCGAGGTTGGTGCAGAATCGACACACTTACGCAGTGGCGGCCCTGACTATAGGCGGGGTAGGCGACCGTCTAAGGCCTTATGTCCCGAATTTTATAAGATTAATTGGTTGGTTGAAGAGAAACGAATATATATATAGGGGCCTCATATTTGAAATTGGCATAAGGCCCCCAAAATATTCTGGCCGGCCCTGCACTTACGAATTTGAGAGCCAAATATGTTTCTACGTACATTACAGAGTTCATCCCTTTTGGACATACTAATGCATCACAAAACCAGTTGCATTACTTGTTGCCAGAGTCATGGATTTGGCATTCTTGTTAAGACTATATTATGTTGCTTTATTTCTCCTTTTTGCTTCACCAAATATGAAGGTGACTGCTTTTTTGCCGACTTATTAGTATTTACCATCTATCTTTAATTTTCTTACAGATTAGATTAATTTTACCAAATGCTAGTGGATATCTTTCGAGCTCAAAGTAAGATTCAAATATTTTGGTACACAAAAAATGCACGACCCTTGTGCAAGTAAAAGTAAACAATACTATAAATTACCTAGCAATATTGATAGAAATGAGGATACATTATATCGAAGACTGCCTTTTTTCGACTTTTTTTCTCAATATGAAGAGGAGTTCTAGAACATTTTATTAATGTTCTAGAAATAACCCAACATTAATGAGAAATGTTTAGACAAATATAAAAATTAACTTATCTGAAAAATATGACTCACAAGGTCTACCAAACTTCCTCTATTTCATTCCCATGCATGTGCGGTGGAACCAAAATCAGCAGACGTCTCACTCCCACGGTTTTATCCTTCCTGACCAAACTCACCCAAAAAATCACAATAGAAAAAGTTGTTCTTGCCGAGCGAGTAGCATCGGAGANCTCCCACCAACACTATTCTTCTCAATAACTGATTCCACATTCCCTGTTATCGTCAACTTCCATTGGCACACAATTATCATTCGGTAGTTTCCTCTAAACTTCATCTTGTACCTTTATTTTACCCATTTTCTATTTTCCCTCAACTACACTGCATTCAATGCTGCCAATACTTGACTTGAATTATCGACTCCGTCCTCATTTCACGTCGAATCGGTCTTCTCCTTTGAAATAAACATCGGAAGCACACTACCATCCACTTTTTCACTTCTAGCACTGTTATTATTATTAGTATTAGCATGATTTTTTTTTCCATCACTTGTAAAATACCACCAGATGACCCACATCCCACCACTTCCATCACTGCTGTGGACCCCGGAAAATGATCGACACGTGGCTAACAAGATGTAACTCCACGTTAGCCTTTTCCCGCGCGTTTGCAACACACCGTTAGTCACTTGTGACTTTTTCCAATGAGGGTGGAAGTAAGATGGTAAACCAAAGTCGAGATTTTCCGGTGATGGTGATTTGCCGGAACGTGAATATGGAGAAAAAGGGTAAAAGGCTAGACTTACCTTCCAAAAAGATCCTTTCTAATGGTGCAAATGTTGGTATTTATAGTAGTGGGGTGAGAAAAGAACCGTTGAATGTGGGGCATGTGGCTTCATATCATGGCAAAATTGTTCTTTTATAGGCATCAATCAGTCAATCTATACGTGGGTGGGTATTTAATGCTTCCGGCACAGTAATGTTTGACTTGACATTTTGGCATCTGCTGCACAGTCGTCCCATCAATCAGTCTGGAGATTCGATTTTGGGTAGATCTTTGAATAAAAGATTTCCTAGCATATTGGGATGAAGCGTTGTGGTTTATGGCAGAAATTGTAGTCGCGCCCATGCCACCTCATCATGTTGAGATCCACCTCGTCACTTCGGACTTGCGTGATTAACGGCAATCCATTCTCTTCGTCAATTTGGACTTCGATAGGAGTGCGATGAGGTGATGCAGAGTGCGGGCCTTAACATCTACCGTGCGGCAAATGAATTGAAGCGTCCGCCACGTGGCGGATGAACTGAGGCTTCGGACCTCATCATCCAACATGTGGGGGATAATTTGGATGCTTGTAACAATAGTCCCTCAAAATACGATCCAACCATTTATATATTCAAACATTTTTTGTATCTCACAAAATTTTCAGACGTGCATTTAATAACATTGAGCAAGTAGAAGTTAACAATACTATAAAATCCAACGCAATATTGATATGAATTAGCATAGATTATATCGCTTACATTCACGAAGTATCAAAAATACGAGAAGCGCACGGATTTGTTTTATTGGCTGCTGTTTTTTCTCTCTCTATCCACGTTTACCTTCAATTGATGTTTTGTAAGAAATTTACAACAGAAGCCCCTCAACTCTTTTTGGCAAGTTCCTTAACCCTACATTTCCTTTCCTTTTTCACTCTGCCTCCAGCCGTCGTGTGCTTGCCTCTGCTTCGGGTGCATGTATCCAGTATTATTCCTCGTGGCATTACCATATCATACGTAGTCCCTCGAATACAGTAACTTTTCTTTCATTTGTTTTCTTTCTTGATTTTAATTTTTGGTGAACCTCAACAATTTTTGGTTCGTTTAACGTAATTTCCTTATCACAAAATCCTTCTAGAGCATAAAATCATTTATATATTTTTTTATTAGTGAAATACGTATAATATAATTACCCTTGAGCAAAGATAGACGAGTTGAATTCTTTCTTAGGTGTTTTATATAAGAAATAAATATAATCTATCTGATCCTATTGATAAATCTTTTCCTATTTATCTAATCCAGGCAACATTACCTCATATATGGTATTTCTCTCCCACATATTAGTCATTATTTAGCATATTACGATAGATAGAAGAAGAAGTTAAAATGTTATCAATGATTCGATTTTATTGTTTATCATGTTTAGAAGTGCATTTATCATGTTCAATATTAAACATTCACTTAGTCATTAACCCCAGTGTCGCACCCCAATGATACCCTATACATAACTTTCTTTTCTATTCAAAATATTGTTCATTTATGTAGCATGGTGCAGAATCAGTGCACTTAAGAATTTGAGAGCCTTCCATAAGTTTGTACCTTACAGAATTCATCCCTTTGGACTTAATATTGCATAGGAAAACCAGATGGATTACTTGTTGCCACAGTCATGAATTTGGCATTCTTGTTAAGACTATTTATGTTGCTTTTTTCTCCTCCAAAAATGAAAGTGACTGCTTTCTTATCAACTTAATGTTAATCATAGTAGCACATATTAGATGACATTCTACCAAGACGAATTTCATTGTTTAAATATAATTTTATTGGGCAAAGTCAAATTCTTAGTATTGTTATAGTTCAAAATAAGATTCAAACATTTTGGTGACAAAAATTGCACGAGCTTGGCACGTGCATTCAATACCCTTAAGCAAGTAAAAGTAAAGAATACTATAACTTCCGATACAATATATATATATATATATATATATATATATATATATATATATATATATATATGAATTAGAAGAGATTATATCAAAGACTGCCTTTTTATCAACTTTTTTGCTTCTCAAAACAAAAGGGAGGTACAAAACATCATACTAAATTCTAGATTTTTTTATTTTTTATAAAACATGGCCCAACATTGATAAGAAAATGTTGATTAGACAATTATAAAAAACACCTAACATAAACAGACTACCACAATTGTGACCCACATTCTCTAGCGCCTCTATATGCTCTTAGAAAATCGAAAACGACGCCTAACTATTGTTGTGTACAATTATTATGATGTCCTTCATTATTTTCCTTTTGCTGCATCTGATCCTCAATATGTGGAACCAAAAGCATCACCTCAATCACTTGCTCTATTTTGTCTCCATGCATATTGTGATCCCTCTGCAGCAAAACCAAAACCAGCAGTCAGCAGACATCTCACTCCCACTGACACTATTCTTCTCAACAACTGATTCCTCATTGTTGGATCCTGAACTCGCCCTCATTCCCCTGTTATTGTCAAATCCCTTGGCACACAATTATGATTCGGAAGCTTCCATGATACTTCTTCTATTACCCTTTTTCCACCCACTTTCTAGTTTTCCCTCAACTCCACCTCATCAATGCCGCAAATACCTGACTTGAACTATCCACATTTCCTGTAGTAAAATTAGTCTTCTCTTCCACAACCAATGCCGGACTCACAAAACCATCCACGGCTTCTCTTCTAGTACTGTTACTATTATTATTAACAATAGTATGATTTTCTCTCGTCACTTGTACAATACCATCACCAAGATGACCCACATTCCCACCACTTCCATCACCACCAAAATGAGCCACATTCTCACCATCAGTGGGCCCAAGTAACCTCAAGTGATGTAAACAGAACTGCTCTTCCTCACCTTCTCCCTCACGACCAAGTATGACGTGCACATGTTTCAATGCTTCTTTCAACCTTGTGAATGAAGCCTCCTTTGTCCTCCGCTCAGCATCCACTCTTGCTGCTACAGCAGCCTTAGACATCGACCCTGTGAAAATCTTCACTGCAGCCAAAAAGATATTTGCCACTGTCTTATTAATCAATATTAATTATAGAACGTCTTGAATTTGCTTACAAATTATCTGACGTTTTACCGAATGTTTAGTGGACGAATTCTAGTTACTTTTAAAGCTCAAAATAAGATCTAACCATTTATGCATTGAAACATTTGGCACATATAATATTGATACGAATTAGCACATATAATATTTGAGGCTTCTTTTTATCGGCTATTATTTTTTCTTGAAATAAAGCGGTGGTTCTAAATTTCATAATAAATTCTAGAAAATTTTAACATAGAACATGACCAAACATCGATAAGAAACTGTTGAGTAAAAAATTATAGAAATCAACTAATTTCTACATATATAACTCCCTGGGTCTACCACACTCATGATCACATTCTAATGAAATATTGCTACTAGCATGTGTACGCACTTAGAAAACCGAGAAAACACCTAATTATTGTTGTGTACCTTTATTATGATGTCCTTCATTTTTTTCCTTGTACTGCATCTGATCCTCAACTTGAGGAAAAAAAATGCATCCACTCAATTACTTCATCTATTTTCTCTCCATGCATATTGTCATCATCCATCCTCTGCAGCAGAACCAAAATCAGCAGTCGTTTCATTCCACACTAATACTATTCTACTCAATAATTGATTTCCCATTGTTGGACCCTGAACTCGCCCTCATTTCCTCGCCGTTATTCCCTCTATATTGTCAACATTCTTCGGCACAAAATTATTATTCGGAAGCTTCCCAGATACTTCATCTAGTACCTTTATTCCACTCATTTTCTCAATGTCCTTCAACTCCACTGCATTCAATTCTGCCAATAACTTGCATTATCCACTCTATCTACATTTCCTGTCAAAATAGTCTTCTCTTTCACAACCAACATTTCGCCCTTTTCTCTTGTAGCACTGTTACTATTATTAATATTAGTTTGATTTTTCTCTTGTCACTTGTGCCACCACAAAGATGACCCACATTCCCACCGTTTACCACCAAATTGAGCCACATTCTCAACACCACTGTATCCGGACACCTCAGGTGATATCAAAATAGCTGCTTCCTTCGTTCTCACCTTCTCCCTCATGACAAAGAATACCATATTTTACAATGCCTCTATGGACCTTTTCTTTGGGTACGAATCTCCTTGGCCGTCCGGTCAGCCACAGATCTTTCTGCCACAGCAGCTTTGGACGTTGACAATGCGGGAATCTTGGCTGAAGCCAAAAAATCTTTGCCGCAATCTTATAAGTTAATATGGATTACAACATGTTTTTAATTCGATTACAAATTAGATGACATTTCGACAAATGTTCAATGGATGAATGTCATTTTTGAAATAGAATTTTTTGGGGGAATTGTCTAATTCTTAGTATTTTGACGCTCAAAATAAGATCTAACCATTTATTTATTCAAACTTTTGAAAGTTTTTACAAAATTGCACAACTAGGCACGTGCATTCAATAACCTTTAGCAAGTAAAAGTAAACTGTTAGGTTTTGATACCCAATAAATCCCGGGCAATGATGTTTTTTAACCGATTTTAGTGAATTAAACTTCATAGGCCTCGGCCGATGAGTGAAGTGAAATATCGACACAACAATTGAGGCGACCAATCCTACAATATTTCTGGGCCATTTGAAGTAGCAATTTGAAGTAGCCTAATTAAGTTAGTGTTGCGCATGGCCCGACCCAGTATCGTGGAAGGCTTGTCGGTTGATCGCCCACTTACTAATCTACCTATTGGGCATATTATCTTAACCTAAAAGCCTAGTGGGTTCTTAACCTATTTAATTAGTGTTAACCATTGTATTAACTAGTTGGAAAACATATTGTAGCAGCCGTCCACTTTTGGTTTGAGAAGGTGTAACCACTTTTCTCTTCTTCCCTTTGCTTTGTGCTCCCATATTTGAGAATCCATCTTCCCTTCATCCCAAGGCCTTTGTGGCTGTTCTTGGACCTGCATTTCCATCCTCTAGTCCTTTGTGGGCACCTTGAAGCAACCGGTTTGGAGGGTTGTATTTTGGATTCGGTTTTGTGATTGTGGTGATTGGTGTCGACTGAGCCCGGAGATTGCATTGATTGGAGCCAAATAATTAACATAAACAATGCTATAAATTCCAGTGTAATATTCATATAAATTAGTAGACTCTATATTGTGGCAAAACATTCACAATGTATCAAAACACAAAAAACGCCAGAATTTCTTTCATTGGTTGCTGTTTTTCATTCTCTGTCCATGTTCACCTTAGATTGATGTACTGTATGAAATTTATAATAGATCCCCTCAATTATTTTTGTTAACTTCCTTAACCCTACATTTCCTTTCCTCTTTCACTTGCCAACAGCCATGTATCCTGATGCTCTGTACACCTGGCCATCAAATATGGTAACTTTTCTATTCCCTTGATTTTCTTTATTGATTTTAAGTCTTAATCAACCTCAACAATTCTTTTGTTCATTTAACGTAGTCGCCTTATCACACCATCCTTCGAGAGCATAATATCATTTATCATGTTCAATTAAACATACCTTTATTGTCCTTAATCTCTCTGGCAAACTCCAATGGTCTTTTTTATTCAAAATTTTGTCTATTCATGCATAAGTACTTTCTCGATCCCACCAACACTATTCTTCTCAACAACTCATTCCTCATCATTGGATCAAGAACTCACCATCATTCGGAAGCTTCCCTGCACCCATTTTTCTCATTTTCCCCTCAACTCCACTGCATTCAATGCTGCCAATACCTGACTTGAATTATCCACTCTATCTACATTTCCTATCAAATTAGTTTTCTCTTCCACAACCAACACAAGATGCACACCGCTTCCCCTTTTTAACTTCTAGCATTTCACTATTATATTTCTCTTGTCGCTTGTACAATAACATCAAAATATATGACACATTCCCACCACTTCGATCCCCACCACCACCAAAATGAGCCACGTCCTCACGACCACTGGGTCCGGACAGTTCAGGTGATATCAACGGATCTGCTTCCTTCTTCCTCATGTCTACCTCACAACCAAGTACGCCACATGTTCCAGCGCCTCTTTCTTTCTGCACAAAGCCTCCTAGGCCATTCACTCAGCCTCATCTCTTGCTGCCACAGCAGCCTTAGACATTGACGTTGTGGCAATCTTTGCCGCAGCCAACAAGACCTTTGCTGCAGTCTTTCAAATTCATGTTAATTATATAGCCTCTTTAATTTTCGCACATATTAGATCAATGAAAGTTTACCAAATTTTTAGTGGATGAATTTTTCATTTTTGAAATAGAATGTTGGAAAAAGTCTAATTATTATAATTTTTTAATATCAAAATAACACCTAACCATTTATGTATTCAAACATTTTGGTAGTTTTCAAAAAAAAAAAAAAAACTGCACAAGCTAGGCATGTGCTTTCAATATCCTTAATCAAGTAAGAGTAAATACACCATAAACTCCAAGGCAATAGTGATATTAATTAGCAGAGATTATATCGCAGCAAAACATTCACAACATATCAAAATCCAAAAAAGCATCGGGATTTCATTCATTGCCTGCAGTTTGTCATTCTCTGTCCACGGTCACCTTAAACCAATGTTTGTTAAGAAATTAATAACAAAAGCCCTTCAAATATTGTAACTTTTCTTTGCCCTTGATTTTCTTTCTTAATTTTAGTTTTTAGTAAACCTCAACCTTTAATTTTGGTTCACATAATGTAATCTCCTTATCACAACATCCTTCAAAAGCACATAAGGTCATTTATATATTTTTTATTGACTAGAAATATTTATATTATATTCTTCAAACATCCTCACCGCCCCAAATATCTCCATATCGTATTTGTGTTTCATAATTTTTCCTTGAGCAAACACGGACAAGAAGAGTTTCTTCTTTGGTGTTTTATGAAAGAAAGTACATTCTTATTCATTTATGCAAATACGATATCTAATCCAGATGATGATTTTTTCCTATTTTTTCCATCCAGACGATATTACCTTGTTGATGATATTTCTCACCCCATCCTTATTGAAAAATATTACAAAATAAAAAAAAAGTGTTAAAATGTTATCCATTACATTATGTATCATTTTTAGTTGTGCGTGCATATCATATTCAATAATAAACATGCATTTGTTGTCCTTAACCTCTCTCACACACCCCAATGGTACGTAATAATGAACTTTTTCATTGAGAATTTTGTCCATTTATGCACAAGTACTTTCTCGATTCCACAAACACTATTCTTTTCAACAACTTATTCCCCATCGTTGGATCCGGAACTGACCCTCATTCCTCCGTTATTGTCAACATCCAATGGCACACAGTTATCATTCAGAAGCTTCCCTGATACTCTATGTAGTAACTTTATTCCACCCATTTTTTTCATTTTCCCTCGACTCCACTGCATTCAATGCTGCCAATACCTGACTTGAATTATCCACTCTATCCACATTTCTTGTCAAATTAGTCTTGTCTTCCCCGATCATGGAGGCGGCCATGAGAGTGTGCGAGTTGAGCGACCGCACAGGTCTCATCATTGTAAAAAAAAAAATTGTTATTTGTTTGTATATATATGTATATTTATATATTTAAAATATTTATTAATTTTAAAATTTTAAATATTATGTTAAGTTAAATGGTACAATTTTTATAAAAAAGAGTTAAAAGATAGACAAATGATATTTTTATTTAACATTGTTGTATTTCTTATTCCTAATTACATCAAGACATTTTTATTAAAGCAAGGGAAACGATTCAGATGGCTTAGGCTTCTTATAGCTAATTTCAACGTGTTGTGCTTAACTATTTTCATTTATTATATTTCTTATTTCTAATTGTGTATCATACCAAGATATTTTTATTAAAGCAGGGAAAATGATTCATATGGTTTAGACTCCTTTATAGATAATTTCAATATATCGTGCTTAACTATTTTCATTTATGGATTATTTCTTTATTAATTGTAAGCATTTCACTTGGTATAATATTCAATTGCATAAAATAATAAAGTTAAGAATATTATAATTGACTAGTTATAATTTTCTTAAATAGTATCATGCTTTAAGCAATATCGAGGAAAAGGGAAAAGAGGAAAAAGTATAGGAAAAAACATTTTGATGAAAATGCCACCGTAGAGGACACACAATCACACGAAAATTATAACCAATTATTTCCTTTATATAGTAGATTAAGCAATTGGATCACTCGAACGAAGGTTCGAACAATTCATTTCATATGGAAAAAAATTTGGATTTCTATTTTCTTTTGATAAGTTAAACGTATTGGATAATGATAATTTGAAAGCATGTTGTGATCATTTTGAAATTGTTCTAAGACATGTAAATTTTTGCGATCTTGATGGCAAATATTTGCTTCAAGAGTTAAAAATTTTGCGAAATCTTTTACCAGAAGAAACAAAGACAACTTTTGATATATTGACTTATTTGAAAAGATTGGTTCGCTTTTCGAATACATTTATTGCTTATAGAGTATTATTGACAATTAATGTTATTGTTGCATTTTTTTTTCAAAATTGAAGTTATTAAAATCTTATTTACAATCAACCATATTATAAGAGCGCTTGAATGACCTAGCTTTGATATCTATTGAACAAGATTTGCTAAAAATGAAAGTTTAGTTAATCAATTTGTTTTTAGAAATGCAAGAAGAAATATTTTTACATAATTTGTTGTATATCAAAATTTACACGTGGTATTTGATGTTTCTGATCTCAAGGTTTTCTCATATGGAATTGCACGAAAAGTTTTGAGACTTGAATGATTCTTTGTTGATGACATGAATTTTGATGAAGTTTGGAAGGTACTTTTAAACTTAATTTATACTTTTCTTATTCACGACATTTGAAAAAATAAACCGTATTTAAATATCATAATTTTGCAATGATATAATATTATTGAAATATAATTTTTTTTTTAATTTCATAAAAAGAGCACCATTTTAAAATGTTAGGGCATCCAAAATTTCAGGGCGGCCATGCCCAATCAACACCGGATGCACACTGTTGTCCCTGTTTTCACTTCTAGTACTCCTATTATATTTCTTGTCACTTGTACAATAACATCTAAATATAAGACCCACATCCCCACCACTTCCATCCCTACCACCACCAAATGAGCCATATTCTCACCACCACTGCCTGGACACTTCAGGTGATATCAACAGAGCCGCTTCCTTCTTCCTCATGTTCTACCTCACGACCAAGTATGACGTATGTTCCAGTGCCTCTTTCTTTCTGTACAAAGCCTCTTGGCACTATGCTCAGCCTCAGCTCTTGCTGCCACAGCAACCTTAGACATTGAGGTCTTTAACTTTCTTACAATTTAGATAACATTTTACCAATTTTTTAGCGGATGAATTTCATTTTTGAAATAAAATGTTGAAAAGTCTAATTCTTAATATTTTTAAAGCTCCAAATAACACCAAAACCTTTACACATTCAAATATTTTGGTAGTTTTCAATAAAATTGCACGAGCTAGGCACGTGCATTCAATAACCTTAATCAAGTAAGAGTAAACAATACTGTAAACTCCAAGGTTATATTGATACCAATTAGAAGAGATTATATCGCAGTAAAACATTCAAATTATATCAAAATGCAAAAAGCATCAGGATTTCATTCATTGCCTGCAGTTTGTCTATCTCTATCCATGTTCACCTCAAATTGATGCATGTTAAGAAATTAACAACAAAACCCCCTCAATTGCAACATTTTTTGCCATTGATTTTCTTTCTTGATTTTAGTTAAAGTCTACCTCAACAATCTTTTTGGTTCATTTAACGCAGTCTCCTTATCACACCATGCTTTGAAAGCATAGGGTCATTTTTGTATACTTTTTATTTACTGGGACTAACGCGGTGTTTAAGACTAAGGTGATATTTTGATTGGTTTTGATGTCGGAATCATTGGATAATGGTGGAAATTATTGGAGCTCGAAAGAAACAAGTCTTCGTTCAGTCACATTGATCACATAATCATCAAAATTTTCCCAAACATTCTGCCAATACCTTATCTCGAGATTCTTAAGGTTTGGACAATTCACATCCAATGCCTTAAGTATGTCCAGTTGCCTATCAAACACTTCAAAGCCATCGTCTCAAGATTTTAGACACCCTTACAAATCTCTCCATTGTGATTTTCACTTGAAAAAACGAAAAAAATTAGCTTAAGACCTTTTTTTCTGGCAATGGAAACGAGACGCATCGTTGAGATGAAGAATTCTTATTGATGAAGCAGCATGCAACAAACTAGTCAATGTCACCGATAAGTGCATTTTTCGGTACTTATTAAGGCCATATTACTAAGCTTTTGTATTATTTTATTATTGCATTTTATTTAACTTATGTTAATTTTATTTTATTTCAGTTTTGGATTCGTTTCTAAATAATTGGAAAAGAAAAAGGATAAATCGACCAATTAATGGAAGTTTGGGGACAAATATGGATTTGAGTAAAAGTTGAAGCACTAACATTGAAGTAATAGAGGACCAATGTAGAAGAAAGAATAAAGAAAAGGACTGAAAAGTAAATTCGCAAAAGTTTTATAACTGGGCAGACGCCCAGTTATATTGGTCGGGCTGCCGCCCCATTTGTAATTGGCGCCCGCCCAGGCCAAATCGGGAAAAAAATTCTGGTTTCCTTATTTTAATAGAACTCTTATGGAAATAAATCTTGAGTGGCATATTTAAACCCTAAAGCCGTCCAGAATGAGGGAGGAGACCTAGATGACGAAATTTGAAGATTGGAGAGCATAGATTGAGACAAGAAATACAAAATTCATCCCCAAATCCAAATCCATAATTGATGTTGTTTCTTGATTTTTTTTCATGTTTTCTTCTTTCTACTATACTAGGCTAGGTTAATCAATACTAGGTGAATGATGAACCTTGTAATTTGATGCTTTGATCTTTAGTTTTATATATTTG
>CAIGRP010002844.1:0-31784 GCA_903798385.1 Fraxinus cuspidata
TAAATAAGATAATTTCAAGGACAAAAATTATTTAAGGAAGAAGGGATATAATATCATAGATTGTTACTTGCTATTTCCATGGAGCCGAAATTTAATTAATTAAATATTGGTCATTTAGTAAATGGAATAGTTCATGTCTAGTCTTGTCAATCACACCAAAGTTTCAAAAGTTAAAGTGATAAAATAAATCCATTTTGTTTCTATCCACATTTCCGTCAGTTGATTGAAAATAACTTTGACCACACTTTTAATATTTTAAAAAGGAGCAAAAGTGTAACTTTCTACTTATTCCTTTAAACAATTAAATTGAAAAATAAGAAATAAGACAGAACAAAACAAAACAATCATCTTCTTTCTCCCACCACCACCTAAAACCTAGAATCAGCTACCCAACCACCGCCACCGCTACCAACCACCTGCTATCGGCCACTATCATCCTCCCCTTTATAATTGCCACCCAACAAGCTCCACCACCCAACCCCAAATCCCAAGTTAAAACCAAAATACAAGCCATAGAAAACCAAAATTTGGTAAATATGAGCCCAAAAAACAGTAAAGAAGCTTTGCAATGGCCATTATAGTCTATTCAAATACAAAAAATGCAACTTGAATTCATGTCTTGAACTTCTAGAACATTCTCTCATCCTTTTCGATTTGATTTGTAAATTCAACGAAATTTTGCCTTACCTCTTCATCGATTTAGCGGCATCTTCCATTTCCTTAATAGTATCTTTCGATTTACCTCTACTTCGTCTACCATAGCTCTAAACTTGTCCACTAAGTTTTCAAACCTTTCAAAGGTTCCTTCGACTGGGAGCTGCTTTCCAGTAGTGAACCAAAATACAAGCTATCCACCCCATGTATTTTGGCTCTAATTTGGGATTAGGGATGACAAAAAGATTCGGCGGCTCGGGCGACTTGGGCTTTGCTCGGAAAAAACCCGAGCGGGCCCAGCTCGGGCTCGGTGGAACAGAGCCGGGCGGGCCCGTTTAATATAATTTTTTTTAAAACAATAGCTGCTTGCACAAGTAGGCAGCTACAGATTTTATTTTTAAAACAATAGCTACCTGCTTGTGCAGGCAGCTAGCTGCCTCTGCACAAAGCATACAGCTAAAATAGCTACATGTGCAGGCAGTTTTGTGCAGAGGCAGCTATTATTTATATTAAAAAAAAAGAAAAAAAAAACTCGAGCCCGAGCCGAGCCTCACTTTTGCTCAGATCGGCTCGGACCCAAAAAAGCTCGAGCCGAGCCCGAGCTTCGAGTTCTGGCTCGTGGCTCGGCTCGTTGACATAACTATTTGAGATTTGCGGTTGGGTGATGGAAGTTGTTGGGTAGCGATTGTGATGGGGTGGATGGTGATGGCCGGTGGAAAGTGGTTGGTGGTAGTGGAGATGGCGGTGGTCGGGTGGTGAATTTTGGGTTTAGGTGGAGGTAAGGGATAAGAGGAATAAGAGGATTGTTTTGTTTTATCTTATTTGTTATTTTTTAATTTAATAAAAATAATTATTTAATGTGATAAATAGAAAGTTACTCTTTTGCCCTCTTCTAAAATATTAAAAATGTGGTCAAAGTTACATTTTTTGTCAACTGACGAAATTGTGGATGAAAATCGTTCAAAAGAGCCTCATCTATAATATTTGAAAATGTTACGGGTGACGGCTGCAACAAATCAAAGATTTGGAGAAAGTCGCTTGTGTTTTAAAGGTTTGAAACTTTTGCTGCTATTATCCTTTTTTTTTTAGCTGAGTTTAAGAATATACATCTATTTATTATTTGTAAAATGTAATGCATGTTTTATTATTTCAAATTCAATTCAATAATAACATATTCAAAACTGATATTAGTTCAGAACATAATTCAATAAAACTCAAATTTCCATTTCATATTATTCACATAGCACATATATATCTTAGGTCGAAATAAAACTATATAAAATATTTAAGTCAAAGTAAGAAAACAATAAGTTTGGAAGTTTCAGTAAATTAAAAATGATGTTATTCTAAAATTAATTTATAACTGAATATAACTTACTACCTGAAACAAATAAAATCAATTTCTAAGTAGTAGGAGTGCATATTTATTTATTTATTGTATATCATTCTTAAAAAAATTATGATTGAAAGTCAACATGTACAAATTCATTATCATGTTTATGAGTACAAACATTTCAAAATTTTGTGATATAGAGAATAAAAATCTTAACCGCTAATAATACCTTTAAAATGAATAAATTCCTTTAAATGTAAGCCACTATCTAATTAATAGAATTACAGTAAAAACAAAGTTTTTGAAGAAGGTTGAAGGGGAAAAAATGAATGAAGATGGAAAATAGCAATTTTTTTTTTTTTATTAGAAGAAAGCATTCAACCAATTCAGAACCAAAGAAGTTATAAAGTGAAATCAATATTCTAGGAAATTTAACCAATTTCCATAATTAATTAAAATAAATAAATATAATCAAAATTTTCAGACTGACAGAGTTTCTCCTTTAAAATAAAATATTAATTAGTTTCAAACAATACACACTCAACTTAACTTTTAACAAAATTTATTATTTTGATAAGTACTAATAAAATAATTACTTAAACCTACATCCTGAAACTTGAAAAAGCTCTCTCTCTCTCTCTCTCTCTCTCTCTCTCTCTCTCTCTCTCTCTCTCTCTCTCTTCTTTTTTTTTTTTTTTTTTTTTTTTTTTTTTTTTTTTTTTTTTATTTTTTTTTTTTTTATACTTTTTCCTCTTCCATACTTTATCATTTTTGATGATGCAAAGAACTCAATTCGAAGATGATCTCTCTCTCTCTCTCTCTCTCTCTCTCTCTCTCTCTCTTCTCTTCTTTTATTATTATTATTATTATTATTATTATTATTATTATTATTATTATTATTATTATTATTATTATTATGTCAAGCATAGAACTATAAATACATGTATGCATTACATTTAAATGAGACATTAGGCCATATTAGGGTCTAAATTGATGATAGATCTCAATCTAGGTATCGGGTATAAATCAAGATTCATTTCTAGATGTAATTTTGATATTCTTGAACCATTGAAACTTGTTCTTATCTTTAGTGCCTCTAATAAGAAGCTAATGCCTTTATTACTAGGTCAATTAAATTATATGATACTTATTTAACAATTTTCAAGTATTCATGGTGTAATCATAGGGATAGAGGGCATGGAGTTTATCCCCTCAAAGCCAAAATATTTGGACACGTTTGATGGTTTACCCGCCAATATCTTTATATGACAATCAATGCAAAACAATACCTTGATTTCTAATTCATCCCTAATATGGCTT
This sequence comes from Fraxinus cuspidata, assembly GCA_903798385.1. Lineage (NCBI taxonomy): Eukaryota > Viridiplantae > Streptophyta > Magnoliopsida > Lamiales > Oleaceae > Fraxinus > Fraxinus cuspidata. Next base: position 3,308 of record CAIGRP010002844.1, read on the forward strand.
CGAAGTTGATAACATCTAAGATATTTCTCCATAATGGTAGATTAGATTTTCTTCATGAATGCACTGTTAGATTTTCTTTAATATAATAAACATCAATAACTTATGAAAATAATTTATACTTAATAAAATATAAGATTGTTGAAAAATAATATATTAAATTAATATATTCAAGTTGAATGAAATTGTAATAACAATTCATATGTTTCAAGTCTAGTCAATTTTATAGTTAATTTGTATTTGAATTGGTTCAATTCGATAATCAATTTGTGATTACAAATTCATTCATAACTATCATAACATTATTTGTATTAAATAAAAAATTAGCTAAGAATTTGAAACCTCCCCCATTTTATAGTATTATATAAGGATGTATTCTCCTCCTTATCCTTCACACACAAAAAAATAAAATAAAATTAGAGTTCTTTGTTCACTCTATTTCTCTCATCTCTTGATTTCAAGGGTTTAATTTTTAGTAACTTAAATAGTTTAGTTCTTTGTTCTAACTTGGTCATAAAATTGTGAGCATTAATCTTAGTTTGTCCAAAGTAGTGATGATGGTCTAGTCAGCTACTTTCAACCGTTGTATTTTGGGAGACAAACGCTATCAGTTCTCTTATAACAGGAGGACGAAACTGTTTTAAGAAAATTGTGTGCAACACGGACCTCAGTTTCTTTCAATACCACTACTAGCTCAACAACAATTTCTTCTAATTTTATTGTTACTCTATTTATTGTAACGTTTCCTTCCATTATTTTTATTTATACAATCCGAGCAATATTTCTAATTTCAATTTTTTGCATTTTTCCTAACAAAGACAACTAAATTAAATGTAAAATTTATTTTCAAAACGAATTCAATATTTAAATGTGATAGTGATGTGTCCATCTCACAACCAAGTTATCATCTCGAATCATCTTGCTTCATCATTTCGAAAATGGGGAAGAACAACATAGAATAAGCTAATGTCCAATAAGCACACCCCATATGCATATGATGCATACTTTTGATATGCATATGCAAACCTTAAAATAAATAGTTGTTCTCAATATGCATTCCCTCTTATTTCTTCTTTTGAAAACGTTAACATTAATATTGTGAGATCACTTACTAGACAATTATTATTAGAAAACGATTAATTCTACTGGTAATATCACAAAGTGGCTAATATTAACATTAAACATCCAACATTGATCGGGTACGCTGGCCTCCCACTCCCCATTTCTCACTCACACTTTTTATGGTATAAACATACAATTTTTAACAAAAACATTCGGGATGCATATCTTTTTAAAATATTCTGACTCATTGATATTTGAAAATTTTCTATTTCTTGAAATTTCATATATGTTTATGGATGTATTGTCATGAGAAGTATTAACAATATAAAATCTAATAATCAAATATTATATTCACATAATAACAAGTTTATGCAACACGTTTATACAAAGAGGATTTACTTACCTTAAAGTCCTCAACAATTTATTTATTTATTATTGAATAGCAAGTGAAGATATATCTTACCATGGACAACAATATGCCATGAGTCCCATATCATTGTCATTTATTTAGCACCTGGAACATACTCATTATTTACTTATTTATTTATTTAGCCATGTGCACATATCTTAAATATCGCGTCACTCTATTTCTATAATGTTACTTTTTTTTAATTGATGTATTATAAATATAATAACATCAATATGACCAACAATGTTACAATACAAAATTAATGAAACAGAAATAAAATTAAGATACACCACAAGAGCTATTTCATTTAAATTCTCACAAATTATTCTTTGAATCAGTGCAAGTTTGGTCAATAATTATAAAATTATATTATGTAAATAGAAAGTGCTATGAATCAACAAAGAACCAAATGAAAATCATTGCAGCAAAGGCATTTTCGACCCAATTGATACGATTTGATTAAATTATTATGTGAATAATGAATTTAACTAATTAGGCATCAATGATTTTCTTTAATCTATATTACGAGCTATCCCCCGAAATCTAATTATTTGGGCAACTTCATCTTCACTCCTAGTTATGATTTATTAATTATAAATGAAATATTTGTTTAAGTAACACTAACTTTAAATGAACAAATAATGAATCCTTTATTCGTGTTCAAACGAACTTAAAATGATTAAATTCTATTAATCAATTCCCTAGAGCAATTTAACATAGAAACAATTGAAATAATGAAATTATATATATAAAAAATTGTTTCTTACTATAACCATGCTATATGATTAAACATTTAATTGTCCCTCTTGTTTAAACTCATTTGAAGTAGAGCACGAAATAGTAAAATGAATATTCAAGTTGCCAGGAACATGACATCATATAAAAATCTAGACCAATATCCATTTTATATAAATGACTCGTGATTAATCATTATAAAACAAACTAATTTGCAATAATCCGATAGAGCTTATACCACTTTTGTGAATATTAATTATTAAAGGCAAGAAAATATGACACATAAAAAGAATCACACACAAGATTTAACGTAGAAACTCAAATCCGTGAAAAAACCACAGATAGAGGTGGAGAATTCACTAAAATCAATAACAAAGAAATAGAAAGGGAACTCACAAGACTCTCAACCTATCTCAAATTATTCGAATCTCTCTATATAAACTAGATCGTCTCACTTCGATATTCTTTCAATGCTATACAATGTTTTGCTATCTTACTCAAGCCTTTGAAGAATCTAAATCACGTGGAGTATATATAAGAGCATAATTTTGGTGTTTTGAATGAAGTGGAATCCAAGAATCACAGTAGAAATCAGATTCTATCTGAACATGTGGCTCCTTGGTCCAATCTTTAACTTTGGGTGCCTCGGCGTCGTAACCCAGCTTCGGGTGCCATCTCCCTGATCCAAAACCTCCAAAGTCATTTTCATCAATTCCAAAGTCTTTTCAATCAAATTCTCAATTCTTGATAAAATTTGGTCCCTTTTCAAATCAGACTTCTAAGCCAAACTTATTTAACTTTCTTTATCAATCAAATACCCAATTTTCATAGAATTTGGGTTATACCATAACAAATCTCCACATTGACACAAATTTCATAGCAAGGAATTAGTATTCACTCTTCAACAAGTAATTCTCCAAATAGAGTACAGAAAATTTCACATTTTCCACCATGCCCCTTCAGGTATACTCAATAACTGTGAACAAAATTCAAGCATGTTTACTAGCAGAACTATCATGGGCCCAAATCTGCTTGAATAATCCCATTCATTACTAACACCACTTGAATTACCAAACCTACTCAAATTATCCCCATAAGCAACCCAATAATCACCAACTCCATTTGAGCCAACACTTATCAAACCATAAGCAACCATATTAGCCTAACCGAACCTCTCTTGAGGTCTAACATCTCCTTTGGTGAAAGCTTCATCAACCATGATCGTAGAACCCTACAAGACATATAATCGGGACTTCTCCCGCCCTTTATTACAACTCGGCACCCTTGTTAACATTCAAAATTTCACCTCTACCAGTGTACCTGTACTCTTTTGAATCAAGAATACTCAAGGAGATAACATTTCTCTTCAATTCTGAAACATGTCTAATATAGCCAAGTATCCCAACCGTCCTATCGAATATCATGATTCTAACCTTTCCAATACCAACTATCTTACAAGGCGAATTATTTCTCATTACCATGGAACCCCTTGTAACAGTTTCATATATTGTAAATCAATCCCTATTTGGACACATATGAAAGGTGCAAGTCATATCAAGAATTCAATCCTCATCAGCATTAGAGTCACCGTCTAAAACAGCCAAAAGAACTTCATCACTGTAGTCTTCTTCTACAAGAATAGTTTTACCGGAATTACCACGTTGTCCCTTCTGTTCTGTAGCAACAAATTTATTCTTGTTCTGCTACTTTGAGCAATCTTTCTTCTTGTGATCCTTCTTCTTACAAAAATAATAGATTATATCACTATCATTAGAATTTGACATGGCCCTTCCAAGAGCATCCGGATCCTTCTCACGAACAACGAAACCTTATGTTCGGGCCTCCGATTAGACGACTAGCTACTTCATCTTCTCTATAGAATAAAGCTGGTCATACACCTAGTCAATGGTGAGAGTATCTCGACTATACAAGATGGCACCCCTAAATGTCATATATGAAGCGGGCAACGAACATAGCAAAACCAACCCTATGTCCTCTTCATCGTACTTGATCTCCAAATCAATGACAATTTTCTTGAATATAGACGATGATCTTCCAAAGATCCACCTTCTGACAATCGATGAAAATATAAACGCTGAATTGATGCAATTTGTTGGTTAGACTCTAACTGCTCTAACTTCAATCATAATGCAGTTTTACAGTTCTCATTTACCACATTACGAAAAATTTGAATTGAAAAATGAAGATGTATCTATGATAGGTCCTTCCGATCCTTACGCCATTTCTCCTCTAGTTTCAAAGTTGAGGGCATCTTATCTAGCCCCAACAGAGCATCATCCAAATCCAATTAAGCAAGAATTGTTCGCATATTGATATGACACAAAGAAAATCTGGTGTTGCAATTCAAAAGCGAAATCTCAAACTTTATACTGCTATCTCAAAACACTTAAACCTCGTTCTGTGTTGATCAAACCTTGCTTTAATAGAAACCAAATTGGCTCTTCCAAGAACTTCGATTCTTGACTCTGATACCACTTGTTATAAAACAAGGCAATTTGCAATAATTCGATGATATAATTTATACCACTTGTTATGAATATTAAAGCCAATAAAATAGGCAAGATGAAAAGAATCATATAAGAACACAAGATTTAACGTGAAAACCCAAATTCGAGAAAAAACCACAGGTAGGGGTGGAAAATTCACTATAATCAATAGTAAGGAAGTATAAAAGGATCTCACAAGACTCTCAACATATCCCAAAATATGCGAGTCTCTCTCTCGCGCGCTCTCTCTCTTTCTCTCTAAACTAGATTATCGCTTTAATATTCTCTCAATGCTATAAAATTTTTTGCTATCTTACTCAAGCCTTGAGAGCCTAAACGACGTGGAGTATACATGGGAGCCTAATTTTAGCGTTTTGAATGAAGTGGAAAAGAATCGAGGGTAGGCACATTGACACCACTGGTCGGCACCTAAGCGCTGCAGCTCATAGGCACCTGGGGCCGTGACCCCGAGCTTGGGCACCATCTTCTCGGTCCAAAACCTCCAAAGCCGTTTTCATCTATTCCAAAGTCTTTCCAATCAAACTCTCAATCCTTGATGAAATTTGATCACTTTTTAAATCGGACTTCCAAACCAAATTTATTTAGGCTTTCTATATCAACACCAATTTCTCATGGATAACCTTGCTATTTATTGAGGGATGAGTGTGTGTGTGTGTGTGTGTGTACACAATACAAGATGGGACAAGCATTGGACGTCTACTGCATTGGAGTAATGAAAAAGTTTGATTTTATTTTACAAATCAAGGTTCCCAAGTCAAAAAGGGAAAATTTCCATTTTATGGCATTCATTTACTTTAATAATATACAAGAAGGTAGGAAATCACATTTTGTTTCCATTAATTTATCAATTACCAAATTAATGTTTAAATATCAACTAATTTAATAAAATTGACTTGTATGGAGAAATGAATGCTTTAAGTCCTAGAAAAAAAATGATTACTTTAGGTCCGTTTTGTAAAAAGTCAAGCCTCATGCCCAAACCGTTATATCATACGTAATGTCGGCCTCGAGAGAGTTTGAGCCAATCTTACCATTCACGACTTTCTATTGCGTCCTAAGAATTTGAACATAAAAAATATATCTTATGAGAGAGTTAAGTTGAATCATATACCAATAACCACTCTTTAGAAGCGGAAAATACGTATGGCATTACGGCTTGGGTACGAGGCCAGGTAGATACAAAAAATACGTATTTTTTTTTGCAACAACCAGGTCCTCGTGCCTGGTTGTTCTTTAATGTACTATCTTATTTGGGAGAGTCTAAACCCATTTTACTATTTACGACTTTGAGTCACATTTCTTAAGATTCGAATCCAAAACCTTTGCCTTTATGAAAGATTTAAGTTGAATTCCAGTACCAATTTGGAAAATGTATAAATAAAGTTAATCTACCATGCCCTAAATGCAACAAGGTCAATGGGGGAAAAGTGCTAGATTGGGAAAAAATGTGTGCTATCGATGTGGCAAGGAATGTCATTTTGTCTCGGACGACAAGGTATACCCACCTAAGAAAGAATATGAGCAGGTCAATAAAGTGAAAGCCAAAGTCTTTGCTTTAATCCAGGCAACAGATGATCCGAATGTAATGACATATATTCTATTAATATCTGAACCACGTGCATATGTTTTTATAGACTTAGGAGCTACTCATTCATTTATCTCTGATACATTGTTAAATCATGTATTGCATATGAGAAATTTGATAGTGTTCTAGAAGTTATCATTCTATCAGGCAGAACTTTGAACACGAATCACATCGCTAAGGCGGTAAAGTTAGAAATGGATGGAAAATAATTAAAAGTTGATCTATACCTCCTAAACATGAAAAGACTTTGATATTATTATAGGAATGAACTGGTTGGGAGAGCAACCACACAACCATTCGATGTTTTGAAAAGCAAGTATTTTTTCAGAAGTTTAGAGAAGAAGAGATTTGATTTTTCGTGCACTAGAATATAAGCACAATAACGTGCTATGACTTGGGCGAGGCACTTGATAGGCAAGTGGAGTTTACAATTGATTTTGTGCCTGGTGCGATGCCACTGTCTAAAGCTCCATATAGGATGGTACCAAAGGAATTACAAGAGTTGAACATATAGTTGGGAAATTATTGAATAAAGGTCACATTCGACCAAGTATATTTTCTTAGGGTGCACCGATTTTGTTTGTGAGGAAAAAAGATGGTTCAATAAAGAAGTGCATTATTTATAGGGAACTAAACCAACTAACTGTCAAATACAAATATCCCCTTTCTTGGATTGAAGACATCTTTAATCACTTGAAAGATGCAAAAATATTTTCAAAAACTGACTCGAGGTCAGGTTATCACCAGTTAAAAGGGAAGGCAAAAGATATTTCAAATACACATTTAGAACTCGCTATGCTTATTATGAGTTTACTGTGATATCCTTTGGATTAACGATTCCCCCGTGGTATTTGTGGATTTAATGAATAGGGTATTTCATCAGTATTTAATTTTAGTATATTCAAAAATGATCAACATGAAGAACAACTTAAGATAGTGTTGGAGATACTACGAACGGAAAAATTGTATGTCAAATTCAAGATATGTGAATTTTGGCTTGATCATATATTTTTTTTGAACATGTGGTTACGTTGCAAGGAATTGAAGTAGACCATACTAAAGTTGATACAGTAAACAAATGACCTAGACTCATGAATGCAAGTGAAGTTTGTAGTTTCTTGGGACTAATCATTTATTATTGGAGATTCATTGAGGGATTCTCTAAAATAGATGGGATGAGGACCAAACTAATTAGGGATTTGAGTAACATTTCAATGGACTGAGAAGTATGAGGGGAGCTTTCAAGAACTGAAACATAAATGAGTTACATTTATAGTTTTATCTATATCAGAGAGTTCAAATGGATTTGTTATATACATTGATGCATCCAAACTGGGTTTTGGGTGTGTACTAATGCATAATGGAAATGTGAAAACATACAACTCAAGACAGCTAAACAACATGAGCAAAACTACCTTACAAGTGACCTAAAGTTGTCGACGATAGTACATCACTAAAGATATGACGTCACTACTTCTACGAAGGAAGTGCGATATTTACACGAACCATAAGACTTTGAAATACTTCTTCACTAAAAAAGATTTGAATATGAGGTAGAGAAGGTGAAAGGAGTTGGTTAAGGATTATAATTGCACTCTCTATTAATTATTTGGGTAATGCTAATATAGTCACAGAATCTCTTCGTCGGAAAATAGTTAGACAACTGGCAATTGTACCCACCACTCAAAGGGCAATAGTCAAAGGAGTTGAAGAAATTGAAATTATAAGTTATCATCCCAAGCTAGTGTTGGTCTCCATTTATAAAATCTCTCTTTTTTTTTTTTTTCTCAAATTCATTTCTAAAAACGCATTTACGAAATCCACAACTTTTATTAATTTTTCAATTATATATCACCATCTTTTTGTCAAAATCTACTTAAAACTATTTTTATTCAAATCGGGGCTGAATTTAATTCAAGATTAATCATCTCGCCTTAAATTTTGAAGGAAAATTAGGATGAGATTCCTTAACCTTTCAGGTAGTTTGATTTTCAGTTCCAACTTGATCCATTATTTATCCATAAATATTATTTTCGTTAATAAAGAAAAAAGTAGGGGAAAAAAGGAATTTCAATGGGGAATAGCTCTCTCAAAATCTTTTTCCGATGCTGCAAATGGAGAGATGTTTTCAGCAATTGGTTCGAGTTATTGGACTCATAATTCATAGCGCGACCAAGTATGGAAATGGCCCGCGAATAAGATTTTTGAACTTCTCTTTCCGAAGGATGTTGCTTGCTTAAATTTTGATGACACTACAAGAGTTTACGACACAAAAGTACCTCAAAACCTGTTTCAATTCGTGCAAACTCTCTCTCAATCAATTACAAGTTATGACTAATGTTCATAATAGATGATTTATTAAACGTGAATCATGATAATTAATCCTCCAACTTTATACGGATAAAAAAACATCTTTCACATTTAATCAAGCTTCATAAAAGAATGAAAGAATGTCGAACACAAACTACATTACTAAAAAACCACTCTTCTCAACCTAAATGCAATGTTCAAGTGAAACCTTTAACCTCCGAGAGCGTGTTTGGTACGCGTATGTAGTATGGATAGAAGTGGAAAAGCACAACACAAAATTTTAACTTCTTATTTTTCTTAATAACTATCTTAGCCCTACCATAGAGTAAGAAAATGAATTTTTGAATAGTAAATTTTTTGAAAATGTGGAGTTAAATAGTAGGGAAAATTTTGGATTTACATGAAAAATATTTTATTATGATAATGTGTCGTCTAGAATGAATTTGAGAAAAAAAGCTTTGAAATAACGGTACACAAACAAGAACTTAGTTTTGTACACTCCATCATCAACAAAAATGTCACACCCGCAACAAAGCCATACTTCCTGCTTACCCAAGGACAGAATAACATGTCTACACAGCCATTTTTCACAACTTAAATGACAAAAAATAGATGAACCGATTAGATGTGCAATAGGCTATGCAAAAAGCGAAAAAAATTATGAAAAATGAAACCAGTTACTTTTTCATTCATTAGTTCTTCTCACAAGAAGTCTGTCTTGTATTCAAGATAACAGTCCTCCCTGATTATACAGAAGATTTACATATTGATAAAATCCAATTTGCAATTTAGCCAAGCCCATCCAATTCAACGAGGAATTTTAAGTCCAAAAGGTGGCATTTAAGCAGCAGCCATTGGACGTATGAAAAGAGCGGGACTGGTGACAACCAAACAGAAAACAACATAGTTAAGGGACTTAGACATGGTTCCTCAGTTAATTAGTAGATAACTGAGACTCATAACCATATGGGTTCTTGCTGGCCCAGTTCCACTGATCTCGGCACATCTCATCAATGCCATATTTTGCCCTGAAAAAACAAGAAATTCTGTCAGGAAATTGAATGTGGTAGAGCATGTGTCATTAAATTCAACTGGTATAGAACTGGAGGTTAAAATAATTAATTAATTATATTTATATAAACTTAATATATGTATATATATAAAGTGAATTTTGCATCACCAAGACTAGAGCATTACTAAATTGTTATCTATATATTATGAGAACTGCAGCATTTTGGTAAGTAGTATTAGATGGGACTAGACACTTCGAACAAGATTTTAGTTTTTTATGCTTAGCCTATGTATGGCATGAGTCATGACTCTATAAATACTCAAGCAACTTTTTATCCACACGTTTTGAGAAATCCACAAGAATTATCCACTAGTTTACAAGATTTTAGTTTTTTATGCTTAGACTATGTATGGCACGAGTCATGACTCTATATAAACAATCAAGCAACTTTTAATCCACACGTTTTGAAAGATCCATAAGTATTTTCCACTAGTTTACTAAGTATTATCCACTAGTTTCTATCTATTTATAACTAGAGACCGTTTGTAAACACTTCCCAAATGAACCTTTATTTGATTTTTTCTAGTCTCGTCCAGTGCTATGTACTGAGCACTTAAAAGAAACAATTTAGCCTTACATAGGTATCTCAAAATTGTGTTGCAGTGAGTTCAATACTTACTTCCAATTCAACTCGCGTTCAGCTTTTTCCGTTGAAGCATATACAACCTCAGCATCACCAGGTCGTCGACCAGCCGTCACCAGAGGGATTTTCTAGAAAAGCAGAACAAAAATTTGTGATTACCTGAACTGGAGACAAGCAATGCATAATTAAATGCTAACCAACACACGCAGAGCCACTATTATGACATGTTTTGGTCAAAAAAGTATATTTCAAGGATTATACCTTCCCAGATGCCTTCTCAAATGCAGCTACCATTTCCAAGACTGACGTACCCTTCCCTGTCCCCAGATTGTATACTTCACAGCCTGCAGTCCACATGTATAGTTGGAATGAAGTCATAGTGGAAAACCACCACTAGGTACAAAGCAAGAATGGTACATAAATTAATTCAAAAAACAAAACAAAAAATGATGTCAAGGTAACAAGCTGCTGCTTCTTATTTGCAAAATAGCAGATTTTATAAAACAGCCTTATCTGAAGATAAGATGTTTACAATAAAAGACGGGGTTCTAACTAGCCAAACACTATTCTGGAAAAGTAACAAGCTTTTTTTGCAAGGACATGAGCAGCCTCGTTTTCTTCGCAGCTAATATAGAAGCAAACCATCCCTGTAAAAGAGGACATGCATTGAACTGTACGGGCTAAAACTGCACTCTCTTGCACACAGAGACTCGATCTATGACTGACAAATAAATTAAAACTGTACACAGTTTCAAATTATTATAGTATATTACAGCTGTCTCGATTGTTAAGTTCTAAATGAAACTACCATGGGAAACTGAACCATGGTGTAATGAAGAAGTATTTAAAGGTCTAGAAACTAAGAGCAAAGCCAAATACAAAGCTGTAAGAGTATTTGGAAAAAGGGTTAATGCATCCAACAAGAAACCTAGTGCTATCTCAGCTCACGTGAACAATTCAACAAATCTTTGTGTTATATATGTCATTAACTTCCCAGTAACCATGTTAAAAATTTAGATCAGACAATATAAGCTTAGAAGACCCATAAAAGTAAAATGGGAAAAAGACTGATATAAATCTCACATATCTTCAGATAAAAATCAAAAGAAAGCCAATCTAAAAACACGATAATGTAATAAGGAAAAGGAACAATTGAGAAATGCTATAGTAGTGTACTATGTGATTTTAGGAGTTATAGTAACATGAAGAGTTCAGGAGTTGGAGTAAGATGTTTTTTGGAGTACTTAGTGAACTCAAGAATTGCTATATACTCGTACAGAAGACAAACTGTCAGCTTGTAACACGGAGATGTAATAAGAAAAAGGAACACTAAATTTGTCAAAGAACTGTGAGAAATCATTGTCCAGGATGCAATTGTACAGCATAATCCTGTTTGACGGTGACTGTAATTACAGTAATCACCTGCATCCTCATTCCTTCATATTCTAGTGTAAGCCTCAAGGCCAAAGATGTTTACTCAGATTATTGACTGAGGTTACATCACCCTAAATAAAATATTTAACAATACAATTTTATAGAGAGAATAATGGGCAGGAGCTGGTTCTCGAAACATGAATCAGGAAATGAACTTGTTTGAAGTACAAAATGTAGCAGATATTACAACTAAACTAAAACAAGACTAGCATTGGATTTTGAATGTACAAATCCCCTTGACAAATGTTACACACGCCTTCCTCAATATCCCAACCAAAATATAAAAAATCTCAAGCAACAATTCTCACTGTCATACTCGAGTGACAAAGAACTAATATAAGTCTCTAAATAAAAGGTATTCAACAAAAAGTTTATCAACTCTCATAGTGAAGTCATATAAGAAAATTCAACATCACAGAAGATTGTTGGGCAGAAATGTCTCATGAAATAAGAAAGATAAAGAAGAAATCTACATTCTCTGAGTCCCTACCTATAGAGGGATCAGATAGCTTGCTCAAAGCAGAAATATGGCCATCTGCTAAATCCACAACATGGATATAATCACGTACCTGAAACATAAAATCCATTAATCTGTATTGGTGCATCAAGTAAGAAATCAAACTGCAGTTTTTTTTTCCCAAGCTCTTTGGCCTCCTCTGTCACTTTCTAAAAGGAGTCCAAGATGACGTTGGACTCAAAAGTCTATTAACAACCTATCCTGAAACGTTAATTACGTTATTATTTTCTTTACTTTCTTTCTCTTTTTGGCCAAAATGATGGAGGCAGGTGGAAGCCATTAGCATTACTATACTTACTAACCGTTTTGAGTATAGTTGCTCACGAGCATAGGCACACACAGAATGTTCTAAAGTTCATGTTTACCAACTGTATGAAAATTGGCAGCAATTGAATGCCAATAACAATGACTAAACAGATAAATAAGCAACTACAAATATTATCACCGTCAAATTCTGACCGAAACCACTTACCCCTGTGCCGTCTTGCGTTGCATAGTCAGATCCAAAAACTGTCAGAGCAGGTCTCCTGCCAACAGCTACTTGTTGCACAAATGGCATGAGATTGTTTGGAATTCCGCGTGGATCTTCACCGATACAGCCACTAGGATGTGCACCAACTGGATTGAAGTACCTCAGCAATATAATTTTCCATTCAGAGTCAGAGTTAAAGATATCTCGGCATATTTCTTCAATGAAAAGCTGGAAAAATCCATATTGTAAGGTGAACTTCCGTGAGAGAAATTTGATAGCAACTTACACAAGGGAACCAAAAGAAAGAAAAAGAGAAACATACACACAGAGACAGAGAGGTTATAAACGGCACTAGTGTAGGCTCTGTTAGGGTTTAAGCCCTAATAATCTTGAAAGAAATGATGAATGAAAAATAACACAAAAATGTAGGTTCACTCACAATGTGAGAGCTATGTCCACTTGCCACTATATATTTTTCACTATAACGAAGAAGGAAAATCACAAGGTTTTCCTCACACATCTTTGCCACCTCTCTGTTTTTTCTCATAAATGAAGAGACAGCCTCTCAAGTTTTTCTTTTCATAATGTGGGAACTAGGGCGACCTAACACAAACATATGAAAGCTCAATATATCTCTATAGCTAGGTCAAACTGCGAACAAAGGGATAAGAGATCAGTATAATTAAGCTCCACATATTCTAACGGGCTCTTAATGTGTCCCCATTTATAATTTCAAGAGAAGGAATAAATAAAAATCTGTTTCTGTTTCTTTACAGTTTACATGCAAGCATCATCTATCTTTTCAGATTAACTGCATTATGAAAAGCATTCAAGTAAAATGATTCTAAGAATACTTTTGTTCGTCCATAAGGATTCGTAGCATTTATAGGAAATTCTTCTGTGCATGGCACCACTTTTGGCCAACCATAAACCGTAGCGGAGGACGAAAATACAAGCTGCAACGTTAACAATAACTGAAATCAGTGAGGACCAGGAAAATGCAAGTGAAAAACAACATTATGAGAGACAGCAGACGGGGAAGATCAGCACCTTTTTACATCCATGCGCAGCCATAACTTCTAGAAGAGCAATTGTTCCAATGAGGTTATTGTTATAATACAGCAAAGGTTTCTGGACACTTTCTCCAACAGCTTTTAAACCAGCAAAATGAATAACAGCATCAAACCTATGTTAAATGCGAAATTGGCAACAAGAAAATGTCAAGAGTGGTGCAACAGGGACCGATATAAACAAATATCATTCTCAATAATTATTAAAACCCTGAGAATAGAAAAGGCATTCTTTTCCATCCTAGACTGATATCATATCCAATTACTGTTGAGTGAGAAAGTGGAGGCCCTGAATAAATTTCTAAGTTTGAAAATGGATGTTCTCAGAGATACTAGAAAACAAAAAGAATCCTGAAGTAATTCAAAGAAAATATATGCACATGCACCTAAATTGTAATCTAGGATATCGGTGGAGAAACCCATTTCTTATATAACAGAAAGGGAATTGAATCTGCAAAACAAGTATGAGAAAACTTTAGAATTTAACCATTGTCTTGACTTAAATTTCTATTGATCTTTAGCAATATTTGAAAACCTTTTCGATTAGAACTTCAAGATTAATCTGAAGAAAATAAGTTCTATTTTGCCATTCCTTTTCCTCAATAATATCTGTTTTTCAAAAGAACCCAGTGAACATATCAATCCAGGAATCTTTCTAACTCAAGTCTACAAAGACTAGTTTCGAGGGTTAAAATGAATAATCCACGCAACTGAAAACACCACACAGTCTTACTTTTGAGAAGCAAAAAGCTCTTCAAGTGCGGGCTTATCACGGAGATCTAACTGCAATCACACCCAAAAATCAACATCAAACTCAGCAATCCTCACAATCAAAAAATATTTGAAATGATCTAAAAAGGCAGAATTAAGAGCTCTAATGAAATAAAATACACATCAGAAGAAATCCAGGTAATACACTACTTTTTCTATCACACTCTTCACTCCGCGGAGTACACACACTTAAAAATGAAACATTTGCACTTAAAAACAACTCCACAGATCAATTATCAAGAAAACTAGGAAATGAAAGGGATAAACAAATTTACATACACAGATCAAACACCTATCAAACCTAAAAATCACCCCCATAAATGCACAAATCTCATCATTCCCACAATCAAGTGAAAAATCGAACTTTACACCTAAACACAACTCTCAAACCCAAAATAAAAAAACCCCAAGAAAACTTGTCCACAAAATTTAAGTGGCAATTAGCCAAAAAAGTAACCTGGTGAAAGGTGAGGTTGGCGCCATATTCACCGGCGAGTTCCCGGACTCTCTTGATGGCAATATCGGAAGAATTATCCAAATTGTCAACCACCACAGCCTTATACCCGCCCAGTAGCAATTGCAGCACTGTGTGAGTCCCAATGTAACCTGCTCCCCCAGTCACCAGTATACTGCCCGACATCGTTTCAATCTAATTCTCGAACACAAAGAAACTATAGTAATAACTACAGAAAATTTAGGATAAAGAGTCTTCACTATATATACACACACACACACACACACGAGGACGTGTCGTTTTTTTACCACTGTATATGATTGTTTTCCGAGTAGGCAGGCGGTGGTGAATTATTGGTTCCCAAAACAATTTATGAACAAAAAAATTGAAATGCGACCATGTGATTTAGGGATTTGTTGTCGTGTAAATAAATTGAATTATGGTTGATCTGGGACTGGAGTTTTGGATTTGTTTATTTGGTGAATTTTTTTGGCTTATTTGACCACTTTTGTGGGAAATGGTTGGAATTTGTTCAACACGTGACCCTACTTGTACCATTAAATTATATAAGTTCAATTAAATAAAAAAAAATTATGATTCATTACCATAAAATACAGACAGTTAGAGAAATTGATGCTAGGTAACATTATTTTTAATTCAAATTAAATAATGTTTGTTCGAATTTTAGGTGGAGTAGTATTTATTTATCGGAAAAAAAAATCATTTAACCTCACTCAAATTCACTAATGCTCCATTGCATTTGCTCTAATTTGATCACTTAATCAATATTTATTTAATTAATCACTTATTTATAACTATTACAAAAGTTGACTGAATATGTAATATGACAAGTGGAATTCATGACTCGACTCATATTTATGACAACACATTTTTCCCGAAGGGGATAGGTTGATATATATATATTATTTTTCGAGTGGTGCTAGATCACCGATTTATGTAACATTATGTAATACATTCAATGATAAGTGTATATCTCTTTCTCTTTTTATCCTTTGTTATCTGGAATATTGTATTAATGCATGTAAGAAATAGATGGTGGCCCACGTTGACGGTGGTAGATCCAATCCACACTGAAAAATAAAAAAAGTATGATTAGGTTTTGTCCTTTTACTATTTTTTTCTTATCTTATTATTCCTCTTGTCGCGTTCCTTTGGATAAGATTCGTTTTGACCCAATAAACGAATCGTATGAGAAAATATGGTTTTTCCTTTTCCATTTTCACTTTAAAGATTTTAAAAAGGTGCATTTTTTTTTGGAAAAATATGATACCGAATATTCATCAAGATATTTTCTTGTTCTTACTTTATTTATTCTTATCATCAATTTCATCCGACTCGACCGTGATTATTTTTCTATAAATATGAGAATCATTTAGATGACAACAAGGTCTATCAATTTTAAAGGAGGTTTCATTATTTTACAACGTTAATATTGAAATTTCATTTATCATTTGTTAATAACAAGAATAACTTGGTTTTGTTATCTTCCATTGATCCCCACGTTGGAAAGCCCTAGCAAAGAATCTGTAGAATAAATGTTCCCCATGAAATGATGTCAAAATGACTTTATTCCATCGTTCTAAAAATCTCATCTAGAAGTTGCCTAGGTTCGAGCGAAACGTCACGTCCTGACAATGAGCACCTAGTAGTGCTTTATTATTATTATTATTTTTTTTTTAAAAAAATCTTATATTTGACTATAGTTTCAAGTTTTAAAATAACTTTATCGATACAAATGTCAAAAATGAAAATATGTTAAAAAAATTTCAAGTATGATTTATTTAGTTGAAAGTTGAAATTATGAAAAATAGTCTAATTTTAACATTTCGAATATTTGAAAATTATATAATTGACTAATTCTAAGAATTATTAAGTAAATATAGTAGTTTATAATATTCGATGTTTGGCATATATTATTTTAATTATTAAATGATTTTTATAGTGATTAAAAATGTAAAATAATATTAAAAATTAAAAAAACATAAAACTTTTTTTTTAACCTATAGCCCTCCCCTACACTCGCATAGGCTTATAAATCTTTGAGCTTGGTATCCATGCCTAGCCATGCTTTACGTTCTTCAGAACACTATTTTATTCCCAACAAAGTAATAGTTATTGTAAGATTTTCAATTTTTCGATGATTGTCAAATAAACATTATTTTGGCCCGAGTGCCTCGCTAGTACCGAGCCTCAAAATATTTTGAACCAAGTGAGTTGGACCAAATCGAAAGAAAAGTGTGACAAATTGAGTCAAATAAGTTCAATTTATTTTTATACATCTAAGCGCAACTCCAAATTTCATTTTCCCATGCTATTGTTTGGCCTTTCTAATTCTAAATTTTAATTATAAAAATAAAAACATGTTGGGTACATTGAAAAAGCAAGAAATAGAAACATATTATATAATTCAACCATTATTTTATCTAATTATTTTCAATACAATATCAAATTAACATGTCTGTTTATTTCAATTATGAATTTAAAAACGCTTTTCCATTCAAATTCAAATTACCATTGATAATTTTTTTTGTCAATCCTACCAAATAACCTTTTCAGTTAAAAGTTTTAGGTGAGATTTTTAAATTTTGACTATACAAAATAAATAAAGATAAATATTCAAACCACTTTATTGTAATTGCTTAGAGTAACCACAATCAAGACAAACCTACTTGAGGACCAGTGGGGGCCGCTGCCCCACTCAATTTTCAGATTTCCTGATTTTTATTCAGGTTTTCAAAATTTTTTAGTTTATTTTTTTACTAAGTTTTTTTAGGTTTTTAGAATTTTTTCTAAGGTTTTTTGATTTCCCCCTCACTGAACTTCATTTCTGGGTCCGCCCATGACCGCAATTCCGATCACATCGTCTATTTCTCACCTAATATTAGATAATTTGAGAGACCAAAAGACAGACATTACAAGTCTTTAGGTGACATGCGTACGGCCTATTTCAGCTTACATGCCATGATCAAAATTTTCTTCCACTGAGACATGTTCGGCTACAAAAGTTACTTAAAAGTAAGTTTAACTTAATCACAAATGATCTTAGTCCAAAATGTATTTTATTTTCATTTCATGTGGAATCACAATATCTTCGACTAAACAAAAACAACTACTGAAATAACCAATGTTAAGACCCAACTAACACTTAGAAAGAGTAAATATGTATATAATGCGGAATTAAAATTAACTAACAATAATAAGCGACAAGTCACATATTACTGTCTCTAGATGAATAAGCCCTTGTTTGAGCTCCATTAAAATTATAATTTATTTTTCTATCTTATTATCAACCATACATTCTCTAATAAAATAATATTACATGTAAATTCAAAACTCTTCTTTCTTTCTTAGCCATACATTTGTCAAAAAATTATTATTCCAAAAATATATTTTTTCCAAAATCTAACTAAAATGGAGACCAAACAAGCACTAGTTTAATCCAATTAAACCCTAATTGTCAAAAACCTCTTTGATTGTGCCTCTAGCACTTTCCAAAATTCTGGACTTCTTTTCTCCCCGCATGGATCACAAAGAATGAACATCGTTATTCTCCAACTGGAACTCTAGCTACCTCTCTCGAATTTCAGAATTTTGAAGGATTTTTGGCATTTGATTTGATTTTTAGCGTTTGATCTTTTGTGTCTTGATCTTGTGGTTTAGTCAAGAGAATTATAAAATTGATGTTGGATCTCTGTGGGATGTTTTCTTGAATGAGTAAAAGTTCAGCACACGCTTCAGACGAAATAAGGTTTTGGTATTTATATTATGAAGAGTTTGGGGTTGTTTGAAATTGTAAAAAGTCTAAAAATAGCGAAATGGAGTTTGGGCACATAACATGACCGCTTGAGTGCTCACATTCTGTTAAAATCACCCGAGTGCTTAGAGGGCGGCCGATGAGCCCTATATGAGTAGCCATTAGTATTTTATCATATCTTTCTCTCCAGATATCAGATAGAGACGATTAAAAATATGTTGGAAGCTGATCAGAGAACTACAATTCTTCTAGAAATATCATTTTTTCAATTCAAAAGTTTTCTGTGAGACAAATGCGTCTTAGCATGTAGCTGAGAATTTGGGAACCTAACTTGTGCGGTACTTTGACACTCATTTGACTTCTAGTTGCAGCCCATTGATCATATGTGATCTTTTTTGACATTTCATTATCTTATTCAGCCGACGTTGAGTCCTTCCAACGACACTCCCAACCCCGACTATTTGATTCAAATTACAACTTGATAAACTATGATTTTTGATATGGAACTAGCCAATACAATTGGACCTAACAAACTCATCCTTCGACATTTCGTGACAAAATAATTTATTTCAACATTACACAATAAACTAAACTTAACTCTACCAACCAAAAGACTCAATACCCAAACTTCATCTCAACAACGTGTCATACATGTTTCTTGAAAAACATGAAATTAACAATACTACATGTAAAAGCAAGAGGAAACTTACAATAAAGCATATAATGAAGTCATATAAGCTACGCAAGTAAAATATGTGTATCTCCAAAACATGTAACACTACGTGCATTAATAACTTAGTAATTAAAACATGACAAGTTGAGATAGATATATCAATAGCCGAACTAACAACTCAAATTATGATTTTGATATTATACAAAGCACTAAACATTGTATCAATATGGCAAAACCATCAAATCCCGCTAGTTAGATCATCAATAAAAAATATTTCTCCCCTTAACTCAAATATCAAAAACAAACAACTACTCCGTCTAACTCATATCTGAAATAAATGCTAATCTCTTTTTGTTACAAATAATGAAGGAAAACACATAACACAATCATAAATAACACATAGAGGAGTGAGTTAAAAACTATGCACATGGACATACTATGCAAACCATGAGATGAGACTATGCATTTTTTCTTTCTTTTGGATTTTTAAATATAACATCATGCCTTGAAAGCTTAAATCATGGAATCATATGAATAGTTAATTTGCTTAATTATACATGTATAATACATAAACAGTGAACTTTTCCTTACATAACTTATTTTAATCCTATATGGAATAAATTGTATAAGCAACCCATACATGAAAATTGTCATTAATCTACTGTAAGCAAAACTCAAAACCTTAAATCAGTGAGATAGGACATGTAAAGAAATAACTGGTGAATGAATATTTTTTTTTCAAAATAGGAAAGTGAAATCCAATGCAGTGGTACTGGACCTTTTAAACAAAAAGCTCACATTTATTATTGTATAAATTTTTTTTCTCCCCCATTTGTAAGCGCACAAATGAGATAAGGAACAATTTCAAGTGCTTGCATGAATATAGATTGTATGAGCAATGAATATGCATGGATCTGAAGACCTACTCAATGAGGAACACATTAATCTTACCTTGAAGAGTAACACGAGCAATACCGCAATTTATAATATGACTTTGACTAGAGAGTTCACTTTGTTTACCCTTCTTAGAAGAAGATGTCAACTTAATCAAATAACTCATTATATTAGTCAAGTGACACACTTGATTAGTCAAGAATCTAACATGAGTAGTGAGATCTTGTTTGTTGTTCCTAACCAATGGCTTATGTACCTAGGTCTAGTGTGACATATCCCACCACAGTCGTGACAAGTAAGAATGAACCTATAAGCAATTTTAGGTTTCAAGCTTTGAACATTAAGTTGAAGAACCCCTATGTTGCACAAATGATCTTTTTCCTAGGACTTCTACATTCTTAGTCTTGTTAGAGGTAGACACAATCTTAGTTTTAGATGGGATATCGGTATAAGAACTTGATTCTTTATAGAATAATCCTACCTTATTCCTAACATGTTTACGCCTACGGGAACTCTTACCATCCAACTTGTAAATCATTGAAGAACCTCTTCAATTGTACCTCCAGCTCTTTCTAGAACTTTGGACTTCTATTTCTTCCGAGTCGATCACAAAGAACAAATCTCGTTGTACTCCAACTAACTTTCCTAAACTTCAGGGCTCTAAATGATTATTGGTAAATGATTTTATTTTTCGGGTTTGATCTTTTGTGTTTTTATCTCATAGTTGAGTCAAGAAAATTATATAATTGATTTTTGATCTCTGTAGGATATTCTCTTGAATGAATAAAGACTCAACACACGTTCGGGGATGAAATATGGCTTGGGTATTTATAATATAGAATGTTTGGGGTTGTTTGGGATTGTAAAAATGCTAAAAATGCAAAATAGGGTTTGGACATGTAACATCCCCTGGGCGCCCAGAGAATGCTCACATTCTGTTGAAACCGCTCAAGCTCCTAGAGGGCAACCAAAGAGCTATTTCTGAGTAGCTGTTAGTATTTTTAGCATGTCTTTTTCTTCCAATATCGGATTGGGGCGATTCAATGAGATGGAAAGCTAACTCAAAGGGTTACAATTTTTCTAGAAATATTATTTCCAATTCGAAATTTTTCTTTGAGAAAAATGTGTCTCAATCCGTGGCTAAGAATTTGGAGCATAACATGTGCGATACTTTGATACTGATTTGACTTCTCATTGAATCCCATTGATCATATGTGATCTTCTTGAATATTTCATGATCTTTTTGAGCCGATGTTGAGTCTTTCCAGTGAAAGTCTCAATCTTCTACTATTTGACTCAAATTACAAGTTGATAAACTATGATTTTGGACACGAAACTAGCCAATACAATTTGAACCTAACAACTGCCAAGTATTCCAAACTTCACAAAGATTCTCAAATAAAAATAGAGAATACAACGCTACCATTCTATCTAGTTTGAAACTAAAATACCATGAATATTATTGATTCATTCATTGCGATTCCTACTATCGTTTCAAATCTAGATATATATAAAAACAAGGTAATATACAAAATGTTGAATTATTTTAAGTCTTTCTCGAGTCACTAATATATTTTGCATTTTGCCATCAATTTTCAGTGCTGCCACAGAAGAATCTGCATAGAAAATAGCGTGAATATCTTTGTAAAGGCACTGAAACTACTGAAGAAAGCCAAAACATTGAATTTCATCTCAAATGTAGACTATAATGTGAATTGTGTGGAATATTGAGTAAATAAAATAAAAAAATAATCTCGTTCATCATATTGCCTACTCTCATTTTATACAGTGTAGAAAACAAGATAGAATAAAAAACAACAATGATTGATCAGAAACTCATACTAGCATATCAATGCTTTCAATACTACAAGTACTTGTATCTTAAGAGACATTTTAGAACTCGTATCACAGCCTATGAAGAGTTAATAAACAAGCAATATTGAGTTTTCTCATCTTCTCATGTAAGGCACTGGAGAGATACAACCTCAACAATATCAGATAGGAGAGTGGAGTTCTGGGAACTCAAATCTACAAAATATAATGTCAAATAAACTATTGTATACTTATTTATGTCTACCATTATTAAGAGATGCATATTCATGAATTTTCACGCAAAAGTGTAAGCATTTAAATTTTAAGGAAATCAAAGAAAACAACCAAGACAATTGAAAGCAGTAGAACAAAAATAAACAGACATACAATTCTAACAACAATTTAATATATATGTAGAATATGCAAAGTAAGGCAATATATTAGGCCATGACTCTACCCAAGTACCAAAATGCAAGTGGAGCAACCATGTAAATCATTCGACGAAATATTATGCCCATCAGCAAAAAGCTAACCAGAAATGCATTATCGCAAAAGATTTGTTGAAGGTCTACTAATTATGGAGAATGAGAACTAAGTAGTAATAGGTTTTCAATCGGTGATTGCACATTCCTTGGTTTCAAATAATTAAAAGTTTGGAAAGTGCTAAAGACAAGTTCTACCTTAGATGTACTGAGCCTTCAAAGGATAGGCAAGAACCTGTGAAATGACATGCAACAGAGGGAGATTGATTTTTACTTGCTTAAGGTGTTATAAGATTTCACTATGTTGTCCAGCGAACTTTGGGGTAGGCTTAAGAGCTTGAGAGAAATGCACTCATGATGGATTCTCAGCTACGCTTCACTTGGCCTTCTCTTTTCAGACTTACTCAAATTCTCTTCATTTTCCCTAGGTTTGGAGATTGGTTTTATGACTTTCCTTGATCAAGTGGTTATGGCATTAACTTCCCTAAGATTATTTTCTTCTGATCCTGAGGTTTGTGCCATGTGCCGTCCTTTAGGATTTGGTTGAGTTTGAACTGAAAATTTTCCACGTTCCACTACAGCTAAAGCATTTGTTAATTTGGACATATGATTTTTTATCTCCTTATTTTCCTCAACAATTTGGGTAATCATAGTCTCAAATCTTTTATTGGTTTTACTTTGTACTTCTATAAACGTATTTAGGTGTCTTCTAAGGAGTTCCTAGAGGACTCGGATTGATAGGAAGGTGTAATGTAAGCTCTATTCATTTAGACAGCTTGCTGGTTTTCAGATTTTCAGCTAAAATTGGGGTGATCCGACGCCCTGGATTGTAGGTTTCAGAGAATGGAGTGTAGGGCTTGTTATACGTGCCTAAGGCATTGTAGTGTTCCTCATAAACTCCCATCATCTCCACAAAAGTATAATGTTCTAGAGTTGGATGATCACTTCCACCACACACAAAACAGGGTCCACAATACTCAACATATGATACATTCGGTGTAGATTTTGAGTCTTTAGCACGTTGGATTTCTAATTCTCTAGTCAGGGCTTCTACTTTTGCTTTAAGGCTATCTTCCTCCTTAAGATGATAGATGAATGTGCTATTGGGGTTTCTTTTGGGTTGTGAGCTATTGGTACTATTAGTGGAACTAGGTCCAATCCAAGTATGAGCTTTTTCAGCTAGGTCATCTAGATATTCTATAGCCTCATTCGGATCTTTTTGTAGAAAATCACTATTACACATAATCTCTACGAAATGACGCTCCTTAAGTGTTAATCCCTCATGAAAGTTACTCACAATGCGAAAACTCTCATAATCATGGTAGGGGTAGAGGGCTTGCAATTCATATCTTTCCCAAGTTTGGTATAAAGTCTCACTATCCTTTTGAGTGAATGATGAGATTTGCTTCTTAAGGGCATTAGTTTATGGTGGGGAAAGTATTTATTAAAGAATGCTTGAGTTATTTCATCCCGAGTGCCAATTGACTGTGATCTCAACGAATACAACCAGCTTTTAGCTCGTTCTTTAAGTGAAAATGATAAATAAATTTTGCCTGACTGCGTCCGTTGTACCATGTTGATTGGGGAAGGTTGCGACCACCTCCTCAAATTTCCTAATATGCATGTATGAATTTTCGTTTTTAAGTCCATGAAAAGTGAGAAGAAGTTGAATCATTATCGATTTAAGTTCCATACGTGACATATTAGGCAAAAACATGATGCATGATGTGTGAGCATGCGTGTGTGGGTGAAAATAATCCTGTAAAGTCCTGTAAGGCGCATCGTCATGTTCACTATCAGTCATAGTGTTGTGTAGTGTGTTGTTCATGATAATAGATACAATATCAAAGATAGGGTTAGAAAGTGATTCAAACGCTGGAAAAGGTCCTTTGGTAGAGCTTTTTTGCTCGCCTCGATCCCTGCTCATAAAACACAAAAACTAAACTATATGAGAATAAAACAAATAGCAAATAAGAAAATTAATTAACTAAAGAGTAGTAGATGAACAATATTACTCTTGTCAGTCGATCCCTTGGTATTTAGTACTATCTCCCCGGTAGCGACGCCAAAATTTGATTACTCCCAAAGAATAATGCGGTAGTTGTAGTACAACTTTGAAGTGTCAATTCCACGGGAAGATGGTAGAAATGCTCAAAGGATAAAAAAATGATGGATGTTTTCTCGTTTGTGAAGTAGAATGTATTGTTTGAATAAAATTAAGAATTAATCAATTATTCATTCTTATAACTCAATTAGAGGCCTTCATCCCAACCCTCTAATCGGAAGATATGACGTTACAAATCAATTTAATTCAATTGTAATCCTAGAATCTAAACTCCATATAACACATTCGCACTCCTTTTTTTCTCTTTGGAATAAGATCAAGAATCAACCATATACATCAAGTTTAAGGCAGTAATCAATCCACCAATAAAGTAAAATTGAGATTAAAATTCAATAAATAGTTCAATCATACGATAGAAGAAGCATGGCTCGGTCTATGAAGAATTTAATAAATATTACACCAATCTCAACATAAACTTATTGAAATTGAAACTCAACTAATAGTTTAATTATTCGATGGAAAAACATGGTTGAATTCATGAAAAATCTAGTAAGGTTAAGCCAATTCCAAAATATTAATGAAAAGAAAATATAAATCCTAGAATTGTTTGACAATGAAAATTAAATTACATGGATAAAAGATACGAAATAACCAATTCCGGTTAAGTTCCTTCCTAACTTCACCAAGATTTTAGTTCTTCATGGAGATTTTTAAGCCAAAGACGAGAAAAGTAGTATGCAGGATTTCTCTATTTTTTCTCGTATTTAGGGTTTCAAAACACGTATTTATAGTCGTTTCCATAAGTGGTTGACTTAAATTCGGAAATCAGAATTTTCACCTCGAAAATTCTCTATGCGATCACATAATTTAGGGTTTCAAAACACGTATTTATAGTTGTTTCCATAAGTGGTTTGCTTAAATTCAAAAACCAGAATTTTCATCTCGGATATACTCTATGCGACCGCATAGAATAAGTAGATGCGACCACATAGAACATTTTAACATGGCCCTGGAATTCGCTGAAGTATAGTATGTGACCGCATTGAATTTAAGCTATGCGACTGCATAGCTTTAGATAATTTCCACAGGATAGCCTTCAAAATTTTGGTTATATCTCTCTCTCTTACGTTATCCGATTGAGGCGATTCAAGATACATTGAAAAGCTGACTCAAAGGGCTACAAATATTCCATAGTATAATATTTCCAATTTGAAATTTTCCTATACCAAAAATGGGTTTGAAACTGAGACAGAAAATCCAAAGTAGATTTTTTTCTGCTTGGAGTTGATATGTGATAATACTTTGACTATATTTGATTCCTTTATCTTCTTTCCTCATCCAGTTGAGGCCTAACACTCTCAAATCTTCATATCTTCATATTGTCTTCCGAGTCATCTTTTGGATATTTTCAATTTGGTCCTTGAACTTTTGTTTTCTTCCACTTTGATCATTTTTCACTTATTTCTTCCAAATTTCGTCATATCAATCAAATTGCCCCCTAAATAAAAAATAAAGATAATGACTACATTCTGACATCAAATAATCACACGAGAAGAACAAATGAGGGGGTTAAAACATGATATTTACAATCTTATCAAGTCATGTGTCCACAATGATAAGGGTAATGATGAATTGCTCATCATACTCCTAACCATTTCCATTAAAGTATGGTTACACCTTTCAGCTACACCATTTTGTTATGGTGTACAGGGCATTGTTTGAGGGATTTGGCAAATAAACCTGGACAATGTCCAAACTCATCATATATGTCATAATACTCTCCACCTCTATCAAACATTATTATTTTCAGCTTTCTATCTAATTATCTTTCAACCTCATTAAAAAAATTCCAAAACATTTATTGATTCAGATTTTTCATTGCAATAAATATACATAACCATAACGCGAGAAGTCATCAATGAAGGCAATAAAATATTTTCCCAAAATTAAAGGAAGAAATGTCAAAAGGGTTCACATTTGAGTATGTATAATTTCAAGTTGTGTGCTTCTTGTGGCTGATTTCTTTCTTTATATGTTTGATTTGTTTTTCTTTCATACATTCCACACATCCATCAAGATCAGTAAAATCCAGATTATAAAGGATTTCAATTTTTACCAATATTTGTAATTGTTTTTTGAATATGTTACCCAAATGTTGATGTCACAAGTAAGCTGATCATTCATTTACTGAACTTCATTTCATACTAATATTGTGATGCAAGGTTAGAAGAGTTTCAGCAATGCGATTATCAAGTTTCAACTTATATAATTCATCAAAAAGAATACCAAAACCAATAAAATGAATTTGCTTAAACAAACCGAAATGTCCATTCCTAAATTTAAAAGAGTATCCCAATGTATCAAATCGAGATAAAGAAACTAAATTACGAGAAATGGAAAGAAAATAAAGTATTTGATATAAATCCAAATGATGTTCAATATCTAAAACTAAACGATAAATTCCAATTGCTACAGTTGTAGCTTTGACTATGTTTCTCATGAACATGAATTTTTCCTTTTGCAATATGGTTTGGGTCGGAAGGAATCCTTGCATCATATTAGAGATATGAGTTAAATTCAAAACATACAAAAACGTTAAGCTTATCATTCTTTTCGAACCATGCCTTGCGTTCGTGGCAATTTTTCTGGAAGTGTCCAAATTTCTCACAGACGTCACTTCTCATTCCTTATGTTTCTTTTGTGGATTTGGCAAGAGGACTCACTGATCTTTTGTGGTCCGTCGTTTCTCTTTTCCTTCCCTTGATTCCTTTTACCTTTCTTTTCTGCTCTTTTATCATTTACGGAATGAGATGATCAGAGTTGGTTCCTTTATGAGCTCTCTGGTTCTTAATCATTTTCTCTTCTTGTACCAACATTTTGTAAAGTTCATTCACGTTTCACTTGTCTTTCAAAGTGCTATAGTTCATCCGAAATTGATCATATTTAAAAGACAATGCTTTTATGATAAACTACACCAAGAAGCTATCATCCACACTCATCCCCATGTTCTTCAGTTTTTTCTGCAAAGCTTGTCATCTCAATGACATGCTCATGCATGGTATGGGTAACATCAAATTTCATGGTGGTTAGTGATTCCATTAATGTACCATGAACAGTGGCGGACCCAGGATTTCAAGTCAGCACGGGCGACCGTTGATCGTCGACCATTTTCAGCAATAAAATATTAAGAACCTCGTTTGATACCCTTTTTTTTTTTTGCAAAAAATGCATTTTGAAAATAGTGATTTGATGGAGAATGTGTGGTTAAAAATAAAGAAATTTTTTGAATTTGTATGTAATATTATTTTATTGAAAAATGTGCGATTGAAAGAAGAGAGAAAAATATATTATGAAAAAAAATCAAATAAGGTCTAAAATTTAAATATAACAATTATTTTGTCAACCTGAACATATATATTTTTGTTGTAAAAATTAACAATATTTGTCAAATGATATTGTGATCAAGTTTTGTATAATTCAAAAGAAGAGTAGGGTTTAAATTTTTACTATTGCNTTGTATAATTCAAAAGAAGAGTATGGTTTAAATTTTTACTATTGCACTTAACCATAAAAAATGTAACATATATTATTTTGGCAAATTTAACCTCAAAATCAGTGGGTGGCACAATGGTCAGGCATTCCATCTCTTACCACGAGGTCAGGGTTTCGATTCCTCTCTCTCATTCTGTTTGATTTTGACAAAAATTGTATAAATAAAAATATTTCATAATAAAAACATTGGAATGTGATTCGAAACTGAGACCTATCACTTGAATA
>CAIGRP010002846.1:0-16086 GCA_903798385.1 Fraxinus cuspidata
GCCGCCGAGGAGCGAGGGTGGAGAGCTTATGGATAGACTTGGGCTATTAACCCTATGGTAACTCCCGCTTGCAACAAAGCCAATTCCACCTTGCGGGGAATCGAACTCTGCGCACTACCGCGCTGAGCCCTAACCGCCCTCCCCTTTGCCACTGGGAGATTTGCCCTGGGGGCTTGGTGTTATTTGTATCTAGGTTTTGGGTGGGATGATGAATGTCCAAGGAAATGTGCCTTGATTGGAAATTCTGAGATTTGGTTTGGGTTTGGGCTTCGAATATAAAGGTTAGAGGAAATTATACTTAAATGTTTGAAATTAATTTTAAAAAATTACACCACACATTTTTTAGGAAAATATCACTTGTACTTAGGGGTGGGCAAAACCAGATCGAACCCGTTCAAATCGAACCAACTCGACTAGTTTAGGTTGGTTTTTTTATTGTTTTTACATGGGGTTTGGTGGATTAGTTATGTAGGCGGGTCGAGTCGGGTTATGAGTTAACTCATAAAAATTGAATAAATCCGCACGACCCTACCCAACTATATTTATGAAATTTACAAGTGTTATGAGATTGTTTAGAAATTTTTAGAATAATATTATAAAACTTGGATAAAATGCATTTTATGAAAAAATAGTATAAGCAAATACACATTCAACACAAAAAAAAAAATCTTGACTTCATATAATTTAATATCAATCTATCCACGTAACATTTTCGGGCATGAAGTGCCAAAATAATTCATATTTTTTTGTTCGTTGCAACTATGGATACCAAATATAATATAAGTCATGAGTCAATTATAAATACGTCCAACCCGACCCGTTTACGTTGGTTGATTTTGTTGACAAGTTGTCACAACCCAACCTGACCGATACTTGATTGGATTGGGTTGGGTTTCAACATTTACACGGGTTGAGTTAGGTTAAATTATGATCAAACCGATCATGTTGGGTTGGGTTTGGGTTGAGACAAAAATCGACCCAACCCAACCCAGGCCCACTCCTACTTGTAATATTGACGAGTATTGATTGAGTGAAAAAATTTAGTGTCCATTTGACCCTTATTATCCCACATTATAATGAGAGGAATGGTAATTTTTTGAAAATTTTGTGGTTAAAAAAGAAGTAAAAGCTTTTGAATTTACGTATAATATTATTTTATTAGAGAATGTGTGATTAATAAGAAAATTAAGAAAAATGAATTATAATTTAATGAGAGCCAAACTAATGCTTAAGTTGACCAATAGTGTATTGTCACGTGGCACAATGTGATGTAGGAAATGATGTACATGTAGCATGATTGCGTTTTTATTTTCATGAATAGTGTAATATTAAAGTACATATAAAATTCAAAACGTAACCTAACTCCTTAAAACTCATATTTAGTTATCTAACCGTTTTCTCAATTATCAATCAAATTTAGAATAATGTTAGTTATCATTACGATGATATAACATCGGTGATGTGGCGTCTATGTGAAATAATGAAATTGGACAGTTCAACTTTTGTGAAAGTTGAGGAGAAGAGAGAGAGATAAATGTGAGAAATAAGTGGTTGTCACATTATCGATATTCCATTATCAAGCTAATAAATAGCATTACTCAATCCCATTAAATTCGCCAATTTTGCTACACTTACATCTATGTTGATATTTTGATTGACATTGCATGATGTGGTAGGTAATCTGGTCATTTATTTGAATAACACTTTTCAAATTAATGTCCAAATTAGATGTCAATCAACATGTCAAAAATGAATGTTATGTATATTCTTGTTAACATTAAAGACGACATTCTCCTATATGTCAAAATTTGCACAATGATATGAAAGGATATTGTACAAATCAATGATTATGATGATGTCATGTCAAAGAATATCAAACTCAAAATAAACGCTAATTTACATGTAGCATGTTTCAAAGTCAATCATGCACAAATTGCTCCATATATCAAATCACTCATGCCTCCGAAACCTAAGATCTAATAATCATCTTGATTTCGATTACGTTCATTCTGGATGTCATCCAAATCTTTCTGATTGAAGAGGATATTTTAATTCAGATTTCACAATTATTTTAAAACTTTCATAGTCATCTTGCTGTTATGAAGATTTTGTGCATCTGAATCCATATAAACCCCGTTTCTTCAAGATATTTTCTTCATATTTTGATTATCATATATCTCGAACAATGAGTATTCAATATGTACAAAGCTGCAAAAATACTAATACTGAAACCCCCTAATTGTTACCATCGTACAATTTCAACAAAAAAATCGGCCAAATCATGAGCGGCACCGCGATGGAGATGTTTAGACCTAAGAATGAAAAAATGACACCCCCAATCAACGGATGATTCGATCAATTAGCGGTGAAATAGTTATGAAATAAACCTTCGGCGCAATGTGTTTCTGCTACTCCGATGAACAAATGTCCCCTACAAAATGAGGTTTGAGCTTTCTCTCCCATTGTACCTCCGACGTGAGAATTAGTAGGTGATTTAGGAACGTAGGAAGAAAAAATAGAATATGTATTCAAATAGCCAAAATTTCAAGACTCATACATGTCTCGCCTTAAGAATATTTATAAGTGTCTGAAATCATGTAATTGCTCGATGGTTATTGTGTCACGTGTCCCTCGTAGCTCCTCTCACTACCTCCATGTTCTGAGTGGAGAACCTCTATCTATCCAGCGATTAGTTGTATCCATGATAACCGTTGAACAATTCCTATCCAACTCATGGCTATTTTTATGGTTAAGCATTGTGTTGGACTCGTAGTGGTAGAGGGTCTCATAACGGTAGACGACTTATTATGAACGTAGAAGACCTCATAGTGGTAGATTACCTAATATGAATGTAGAGGATCTCATAATGGTCGACAACTTCATAATGGTAGATGGCTTAGTACGAACGTAGAGGGCCTCGTAATGATCAATCGCCTCATAATGTTAGACAGCCTTGTATGAACATAGAGCACCTCATAGTGGTCGACGGCCTTATAATGATAGACGATCTAGCATGTGTGCTCTACGTAGAGTGCCTATTGAGTAGTCTATACCTTGTTGGTCATCGTAGATAATTATTGATGTCATCTAATATCAAGCAATTTACAGGATGGTAATACCAATCATCATGTTTCGCTCTCTGCATGTCGTTCAGAGGTCAAAGTACGATTCTAAGTCATGTGACAGTGCCGCTACCTGTGATGATTAGACAAGATCTGTTTTGTAAAAACGTTTCTCACTAGCTAGTGACTAAAATGAAGCTGAAAATATTTACTTTCCAATAAGGTGATAGAGAAAACTATCAAGAGACGTGTCAATTTTACGGACTACTCAAAAAAGTGTCCAAAATATGGAATAAGCAAGTGTGAACATGTGCATCACTTATATACTGGACTTTTTAAACATTACAAACCTCAGGTTGACTCCTCAGCAAATAAGTCCATCGCGGCTAAATCAGTGCATGAAGCCATTAAACTTTTCTGATTTGATTGTGAAGACGCACTCAATGTTCTCGTCACGACCATGTAGGCCTGAAAAGAGTTCCAGAAATACATGAATTCGATCATTCATATATCACGAATGCACACATTATGGCACTAACAAATCAAATAGAACTCTTTGTGAAAGCTAAAGTACAGTGTGCGAATGGGGTCAAATGTGTCCAGTTTGAGAAAAGAGTTGGGTTACTCATTATACTGAGGATTGCATATGATTAGAAACTGAACATTAAATTTTGTACAGAATGATCAATGCCTGCAAGTATAAGCCATACTCGCAAACATACAATCGAGAATGGAAGCAACAACCAAATTTTAGATGACCAGACAATCAAAATAGTCGTAATGTCAATAACCTAACATGAGAGAAGACTAAGTTTAAGAAAATGATTCAGCAGTACATGTGTAAGATAGATGAAGTGCTTCATCATGTTGGAAATAAATTATCAGAACTAGCAAGTCTGAATCAAGAAATAGAAGACTTAATAGTTAGAAAGGCCGTACCTTGTGTAGTAATATTGAGACCAATATATGGGATTAGGTGCACGACATTAACATTATTGAGGACAATACTTTGTACAATCCACAGACTTAGGCACACGTTCCATGTAAATCATATGTACTTCTAATTTTGTTCCCTTAGAGGCTTCTTAAATACTCAGAAGAAGAAAAGGTGCAAGACAAAACTACTAGAAGCGGTTTACGACTGTCAAAAGTCCATGTGAAAAGGCTAACGGAAAAAAGCTGAACATTGGTTGATGGACAGAGAAGAAGATGAAGAACAATCTGAACATAATAAGAAAGTTGAACATAAGGATAGAACACGGTTGTTTGAAAAAAAAAAAAAAAAAGGCACCAGCCCAGTTAAAGATTATATGTCTTCAGTTCCTTTCTTCAAACGTCGTAAAAGCACAAGCTCGACAAGCAGTTTGCAAATTTTGGAGGTCTTTAAGAAGTTGCATATCAAAATCTCATTCGTTGATACTATATCACATATTTCAAGCTATATCTAATTCTATAAGGATATGTTGTCCAAGAAATGAAAACTCAAAAGTATACGATACAATGGCGTTAAATGAGGAGTGCAATATGGCTTTGCTCAACGACTACCTCCAAAATTAAAAGATCAAATACCTTGCTCTATTGAAAAATATGGTACTTTTAATGTTTTATGTGGTTCATGTGCAAGTGTTAATTTGATTTATATTTCTATTTGTAGTAAATTATGTTTGGGACGAGTAAAAACACTGTGTTTTTACATCTTGCGATTAGAACCATGATGCGCCCCTAAATCCTGAACATACATGATTTGCAAATAATTTTCTTCCTCAAAATTAAATAAATACTATATTTTACAATTTAAATATTTTTTTACTTGAGATTGATTAAAATTCATTAAAAGAATTTATTTTCATTCTATTAATATAAACTTAATATACTTAAAATTTATTCACTTGATTCAAACACAACTATTTACCATCAAATTAACACCACACAAAAATCACCAACTCACCACCATTGTCGACACCCACAACAATATGGACCACTATCGTCGATGCATCTCTACATACCAAAAGCCTCGACAAACCAAAACCAACTAAAGCCTAACCATGCCATTTTTGTTATCTAGAACCATGCTATACTGTCAGGGCCCATGGCGGTGCCGGAGGGCCAGCTACCCCCTTGCAGAGTAGATAAACCCTGTTGTCTAACATCCATGCTGACGTCATGCTTCCACCAATCACATGAACTTGCAGACAGATTGTGAAAAACATTGGTTTTAATGAAAAGTAACATTTTTGTGACAAATATTGGGTAAAAAAGCGATATAATACCTTTGTGAAATGTTAATTCACAGAATGTTAAATTTTTGTGGCTAAGGTTAAAATATAGAGTTTTGATTAAATGTGATACAGTATCATATTTTCTAAGCTTTTAAGAAAAGTAACACTATCTTTCAATATTTTTTGGCATCTCAATTACAAACCGTGTAGCGAGTTTATTCCTTTTTTATCTTAGCTTTCGTGTTTTTGATAGTCCACCCACATCTAACCTCATTATTATGTTATACGATTAAGTGCAAGTGACTTTCTTCTAAATTAAAAATTAAAAAATATCAACCGTAATTCACAATAATGCCATCTATCGAGTCGACCGCTAGAACTATTGGTCTTAGAACCAAAAATAAAGAGACTAATTCTTTCTTCACTTGGAGTTATAAGTCTAATCAGAACTCAAACTTTGGATTGTTGTTTTGTCGAAAAATCCAAATTTTCAGATTTTATTGTTGTCATAAGAAAACGAGTTGAAAGATTATCTATTATAACATTTCTTTCAAAATTATTAGATTTTCAACAAAAAAATTCATTTTGTTTATGACAGATCACTAAATATAACCACCAATTGCTAACAAAAGGATTACAAACTTTCTCAGAAAACTATTAGCATTGCTATCTTATGAACAATTAAGTGTGCCATCAACCGTTACATTATCTTCACAAGGAAGTTGTACAAGGTTATTCCAAGATCGATAGTATTTCATGTCATAAACCCGGGATTATATGTATTCCCCGTGACTTTCTGCTCAAACACGAACGAGTTCACCAAAAAATGGCTGAACGTGTTACTTGTTTGGTAAGGTAGTTTGTACGGTAAGGAAAAATCTTAAGGATGAAAAAGAAAATAAATTCTTGTTCGGTACTAAGAGTTGTCAAACAGACACCTGTGAATGGTTGTAGCAATCTCACTGACCTTCTGAGGGTGGAGAACGACTGAACATATTCCAAAACAAACACCAAAAGCAGCAGTTGCAAAGACAAGTGGACGAGAGGTCAAAACCGTCCTTGTAAATAAGAGACTGCGAGACTTTCCCAGCATTTTCTTAAGGTTTACACCCATTAGCACCTCTCCATTCAAAAGAGGAACGGTTTCACTTTCGTCTAAAGAATGTAAAACCACTTTCAGCTCCAACTCATTCTTTGTCCTTTCGGGACCCTGCAAAATGTCCAAATCGTCTTCCCATTTATTAACATAAAATCTTTCTTTATTAACATCTTATTGATGTTCCTTCTAAGTAAAACTACAATAGGTAGATTACAGTAAACGAACACATGATGTTCTCACCTGATTAGTAGCTGGAACAGAAGATCGACTATCAAACAGGGAGCTTTGACGGGAAAATTTTCCATCCGACGCATGCATTGCTGAATATTCTCTTTCTTCTTGTTTCCGATGAAGTAAATTTGTTGCATTATTAATATTTCCACTAAATAACTTCATATCAGCAACAGAAATACCAACTACCAAATTATTGTCCATAGCAGATTTCATGCAATCCAATACCCTATCCAAAATAATGGTAGATTCCCATTCTATCAGAAAATCCAGTAAATAGTTGAATCTTTGTATTTGAGTAGACGTCAGCTGTTGCTCTGATACGGGTTTCTTGAGTGACCATGCTACTTCCAAAAGAAACCCCGAGAACTCATCTTGTCTTGAGGCCAAAATTTCACATGCAGGCCTCGGGCAAGGTAACTGTTGTTCTTCAGAGCTGTGAGATGCATTAAACTTTTGTTGCAACACCACCAGTTCTTCACAAACTTCCTTGTTCCCAATAAGAATAGGAATGAAATTCGATAAACCAGACTGATTCTCAACCTACAAAACGTTGAAACCGCGACCTAATTAACAAAAGAATGCAACCATTAGGAAAAGCATTTTGTTTGGCAGCTTGAATTTGATGCATGATTTCTTAAAACGCAGATTCAACAGGGTTTAAAATTCTGTGGTTTAATATAACTTGAATGAAATGTGATGTATTATGGACACAAGGGTCAAATGCACATCTGCAATGAAACAAATCTGTGGCGAGAAAAAAATCATGTACCCTACACCAAATTTATTGGGTCCAAGGCTGTTTTATTAATGTTGTAAATCATGACACAAATAGGAAACAGGTAAACCTAATACTACATATAGCTTGAAGACTTATAGAATGCCAAAGTCAATACCAATTGACAATGTAAGATAGAGAGAGGTAAAAGAGACGCTCGCTTTCAGATTCACCTCTATAAATGCAGGGCCAAAAAGATAGTGGTCAGTTGGAGGGATAAATATCTTCAGTAACTGGTGGTCAGCACTGTAGATGTTCCCTTCTTTCACATGGCCCACAGACGTAACACAAATATTATATGCCAGATATCGTCCCCCGAATGACACAAGAAACCTGACATGGCCATAAAAAGTATTTAAGACAATCTGGAAAGAAAAGTTACTTAAACTTGATTCTATGAAAATTGAATCATTGGGAGAACAATCGAAAGTGTCGATTTTTTCAAAGATTGAGCACAAAGAAAATATTTACTTAAAAATTGCAAAAAGAAATTTTAGAAAAATCTCTCCAAATTGTAAAGGCATCTCCATCATACCGAAATTGTGGTTGAAGTAGATTGGTTCCACAGGCAACAAACTCCACAGGCTTCCCAGCTTCAAAGCATGTTGGATAAACGGAATGAAGCTTTGGAGCTCGTTCCTTCACCTTGACTTCCTCTACACGATCATCTGTTTCCACAAAGTATCAAACATGGTGTTAGTAACAAATCACAGCAATCAAAGGTCTTCATGATCACTTAATTTTGTATCCCCTGGGACATGCACCAAAATATGCCAAAATTATATGCATATGTTTGGCAAAGTGCTTATGAGTTGTGGGTCCTATGGAATAAGTGGATAGTAAGTTGTGGGTCGTACAAAATTTGTAGATAAAAAGTATGTTTGCCAAACTTGCAATATCTTTGAAATCACAGAAACTAGTGCATTTCCTGTTTCTTTCCTTGTTCAATTTCCTACTGAATACTTTTTTAAATGTCCATGATTTTATAACAAGATGTTCAAAAAAAGGATGTCATCAATTTTTGTGGAGCAAGGCACTAAGGGAGCAATAGTTAATGAAGAAAGAAATCTAAAAGAAATTCTAGACCGCAAACATTCTGCTATTGTCATGCTCATCAACGTATAAAGCCAACAATCTAAGATAAGTTTGTAACAAGAATGAGAAGAAAGAAGAAATAGGTTATAAGAACAATAAGAAATGGATCAACCACCCAAAACCAGTAGGTTGTGAATGGGTAGTAATAAAACAAATAACATGTACAACTAGACAACATTCTTAATAACATCCAAAAAATTTTAATAATTAAAACACCTCGAACGTAGAAAAATGCAATTGACAATAAAAGAAATTAAAATTTGAGAAGCCAGCAAACCTTTAATAACAAGAAATATCTTGTTATCCAGATAAACGTGCATTCTTCCAGACAGCATGTTTCCAGGAGAGGCAAGAAGTTCTTGTATACATTTGGCTGGCTCCTCCAATACCTGCTCAACACAATGATATTAATAATTTGTCCAAGCTCAAATATTTGCCAAAACTTGCAAGGCCATCCATAAATAAGATAATTGCATATAAAACAGAACATAAAAATGGGACATCACTATTTCGATGAATAGAATAAATTTTCCAGTTTTATCTAACACGCTAATTGGTGCTCATGAAAAGATATAAAAGTATCCATTTAGATGTTACATTACATCAATGGAATGTGGAACTTCAGTATGCCAAACATGCCCTTCATGCTAGTGACGTCGCTAACGACTTTCATTCAATGTAGGAACTACGTGGCTGCAACTTCAAGTGAAAAACTTAACTACCCTTAGTAACATGACGGGCGACTGGTGTTATCAGATTGCAAAAAAATGGGCCGAAATTAGCTTTGTCTTTTTTTGGTTTGGGTTAGTAAGGTTTGGGTTAGTAAGCTTTATTTACCAATTAACTTATCAAATATACGATAATAGCAACTGAATACTAGCAAGGTTCAGTACAAATGAATAAATTTTCAACATTATTGTTTAAGTCCAATAGACAAATGGCAAACAATAAATTCAAATTACCTTGAACCACATTAATTTGGGCATTGCTAAAAAAGCTGTCAAAATTGTACAACCTGGGCGGACATACCCCTCTAGTTCAACAGGCATGTGGGCCAACCATTCAAATATCTGCACAAGTATTGATAAGTATGTTAAAAAAATCTATCACGTCTTTGATACAAAAAATGTTTAACCTCTCCCTTTTATACTAAGCCGTCGTATAAATCTTTAGAATACTTGATGCCGAAGTCGTCGAGGAAAGTCTGCAGGATTCCAATCATAGAGCTTGAATGAGATTCGGCCAGCAGGGCACTACAATATACCAAAGCTGAATTTAATAAGCCTTGACAGTGCAACAGTAATATTTTACACACTGGAGCATAGGACCTACCGCAGCGGAGAAAGGGATCTTGTTCTCACAGGATGGGGAATATTTGTGTTTGGGATTCTCTTTCTCCCCATCAACATGAATTTCACCAGAAGCAGCAAATGAAACAAAACTGTCACTCTGACCTGAGTTTGTTGTCGATACATGTCCTAACTCCAACAAAGTTTCCGGTTCCACGATCTGACTGCTCAATAATATGCTATCTGTGGCATCCAGAATTCAACAACTTCAACAATGCAAAATAGTGCACATAAAATTTCAGCATCGTCAAATGCACACATGAATGGAGATAACAAATGGAGATCATAGCCTGGCAAGAGGTATACTTAGTGCCAAACATTTACAAGATCATCCACTCCTACAGACATATCTAGAAAAAGAAATAGGGAAGTTGAAGGACAGACAGACAGACAGAAACTTTTCAACAATTAACATAATCATCATGGTGAGAAAAAGTTCATAACTTTTACAGTGTCATCATCGCAGTAGACATCATCAACTAAAACGACCTGCTGAGATTCCTTCTCAATGCTTCCCTTAGAATCATTAGGCTTTCTTCGACGCATCTCATTGTGGTGTTCTAATTTGCTCCTACAACTACGTTTATCCTCATCGAAATCTGACAAAATGTGAAACCTGCCAGAGTAGAAAAATTAGCGTGAGCAGGTATGAATGAAAATCAAGTACCAATTAATCCTATAATGGGCATGTTCATCTTTTTCGCGGTTCCAATGTAAATAACTGGAAGACTTAAATAGCATGCACATCTAACTGTTTCTATATAGTCCGGCAAAGTATTTATGCTGAAGATTAGAAACTGAAACTCTGTAGCTAGACAATGTATAATTTTAAACTTAATATAAGAATTAGTGAACAAATATAATTTCCAGCCTTAACTTACCTTTCCACAAAATGATGCAGCAGCAGCAAGGATGTTAAAGAAAAAATCACTTTAATTGCCTGTTCATATTTTGAGTTTCAACAGCTAAACAATCGAAAGAAAATCGAAGCTATCACGGTCATCAATAAACTGGTGATAATATTTTGAGGAGGGAAAGAAACAGACAAAGGTTCCCCAACTTATTCCCACTGTGATTTCATCATTCACTGGAATAAAGATTCTTACATGGAGGCAGATAGCTTCAAGTATGGATTGACCAAATACTCCACCACGAAAAAATGTAGGGAATAAAACCTAAGTGCATAAATTGTTTCAAGATTTACTATTAATGCTTATCCTGCCACAAATTTTATTTCAATGTGACTTCAGTGTCTAAGCTCTTTTCCCAATTATTCAGCGAATCTGTCAGACCAAATCTCAAAGCTTTGTGAGTCTTTTACAACAAAGTTTCTTTCCATTCAATGTAAGTAAGACCAATCATTCAGTCAAAATTTGAAAACCGTAATAAGTTGCTTAAATACTATCTCTGAGCATGGTTTAAACCAAATAACTAAATTAGCAACTTCCAAAATTATGTGTGCACAAGATTCTTTGCAAAATTTGGATCCACCTGCATACCGTGGAACTGCAACCAGCATGCTCAGTTTAACTTCTATAGAATTCTTCCATTGGTAAATAAATTATGCACCATGTACATGTATTAATAGCTATCAACCTAGGCATTTATACCAAATCATTCTCGACAAGGTTCTTCGTCAAGAACCTATTTGCTTTACAATCCTTATTACTAGTGATTCATGATCATCAACATCATAAAACCACAATGCAACTCAGACGAAAAAAATATGCAAACATCAAGTACGTGTAAATAATTTCCCCACAATCATAGTTACATGCAGAATATTTATAGTCATTTGTGAATGTATTTCCATTTTGAATCACCCTCCCTAGGGCAAAAGGCAAGACGTAACTGCAAGAAACATTTCCGCATTAATTTTACAGATACATACACGAAAATAGTTAATTGTATATGAGCCTATCAAACTCGCAATTCAATTCATAAAATCACATCTTTCATTTGTCTCTACATGAACTTCTTAAATGTGCATGCATCGAAGCAAGTCACCGTATATATATCCAAAGACAACATAATGACTACCATCTACCATATTTGGATTGCGAGGAACTGGAAGATTTTTGATAACCTTACACCACAAGTTGATAGTGTTATTCGACAGGTCAAAACACATGTATACAACGTCATGTTTTCTTTGTATCCTAATGTTTTGATTTGTTACGAGTCATTAGCGATGGGTTGATCTATAATCTTTTTTGTTGGATTCTCTTTTGTTTGATTACTTGGGTTTGCCCATAGTAGTTGTTTGTCCATTGGAACTTCATTGATAATTGTAACTCGGGATGCTCGTATTATCTGTACATGATGTTTGATCAATATAATTCATTTTACCGATCAAAAAAAAAAAAAAAACTTATCAAACCTAATTTCATATCTTTAATCAGCTGTGGCTGTATTTAATCTTTTACTTCCTTGCATATCAATTATAAACCATGACTTATGTTTCTTCTCTGGTCTCCTATGATTTGTTTTCAAGAATTCTATCCTTTTGTAACTCTTTATTTTTATGTTGATTCTTTTTGAGATGGTATACAGCACGCAACCTAATAGAAAAGGGAAACGTAATTTTTTTCCCACCATAGTCTTCAACGACTTGAAAAAGCAAATCAAACATAAAAACCATATCAAAAAGCGTATGTAAAGTTACTAAACAATAAAAAATGAGCTCACTTTCCACATTTTTGGCAATATCTCTTGCTCTCGCCATCAAGAACCACTGCACTCGCAGTTGCACACCGCAAGCAGATCCGGTGCCTTCTATGGTACCATTTGAGCTCGCTAATATCGGCCTCGCACTCCGGCACCTGACACCGGGCCGTAGACCCATCCGGAATCCTAGCAGTCCGAACCCGCTTCTTGCCCGGAAGATCCCTACTCGCCTCCTCCAGCTTCTGATCCAACTCCGGGCAAGCACACGGGACCCGCCCCGCCAGAAAATTCGAGCAGACCAATCTCGGGTCCCTCTTCCTCACCCTGGTGGAATTGGTAAACTGTTGACTTTGGGGTTGAACCGGGTCAATACTGGGTCCGGATTCTGATTCGGGTCCATGGACGGCATGCGGGTCAAACGCAATGTTTATGTTATCATCCAGGTCGAAATCAAGAAAATCGAACCAGTCAAAGAGGGAGGAAGAGCTGTCACCGGTGACATTACCGGCGTCGGTCAACGGAAATTCAAGTAATTGCGGCAGGTAGGACGGGGTTACCGCCGGCGGCGACGTGGATTTTTGTTGCATTTTCTTTGCCTGAAAAATGGGAGAACAAGGGTTCGGAGTTTACAGGTTTTTGTGTGCGTATCCTAGGGAGCATAATAAGAAGCGGAGGCGGGATGGTGGGGTTGGGGAGTGATGACGTTAGGTGGTGACGCGGAGACGTGAGAATCTCCAAGCGGCAATCATTGTGTACTATGCGACCATCTTTGTATGAAACTGTCATTTTTCTGTACACCAAGCAGCTGCTAATCAAATACTATGTTTCGCTTTGAAGGTGGTCGAGTTGGTGGAGCATGTGAACGTGAAGATCAAAAGTTACGAGTTCGAATTCTTTGCCAACACTTTCTCGGTCGAGCCCATCTCACCGGGCTTGTTTAGTGCAATTTATCTTTCCTGTGTGATTTGCGGGCTACTGCACATTGAGCGAAATTTACCTAGTGTGCACTTACAGTGGTTGATGCTCCGCTGACGGATAGAGGCTGCGAATTCATACGTCCAAAAAAAAAAAAATACTGGGTGAGTTTGATTCACATTATTTTGGAAGAATATATTCTGGAATAGTAGATTGATGGAGAATTTGAGGTTGAAAAAGAAGGAAAAGTTATTGATGTGATGGAAAATATTATTTTATTGAAGAATGTGTGGTTGAAAATTAGTAGAAGAATGAAAATGAAAATTTTAATGGTTACCAAGTAGGGGCACTAGTATGTTTTCTTCTTTACATTTGGGTGGTAAATCCTTATAATTTCTGCTAAGATTCTTTATTCATCACGTGCTTTTAACTAAAAGATATAAAAAATTGGAATTACACTGATATTATGAGTCTACATATTAATGGTTTGATGGGGACGATTGGAGCAAATATATGGGAGGGTAGTTGCACCTGATAATTATTGCATTGCGTAAACTAGAGTGCAGCTGCCAATTACTTAATTTAAAAGTAAGACGATGACATCTTTAGCATATTCGAACGGGACAGGATTGCGGACGGCCATTTTATTAATTTGTCTCGTTTTCATCGTCAAACAAAATGTCGTCATTAAGTCCTTGTTTGAACTCCATTAAATTTTATTATATTTTTTAAGTATACATTCTTAAATTAAATAATATTATATATAATTTTAAAACTTTTCTTACTTTTTAATCACACATTTCTCAAAAATATATTATTCCAAAATACATTTTTCTCAAATCTCTAATAGAATGAAGCCCAAACAAAGGCTAACTTTAGTTGGTGTCATTTTAAAATGAAGGGAAATATGAAATTTTAGGCTTGGGTTACATAACAAGTATATTTTCAATCTTTTCTAGCATAATTTATTCACAACTTTGTAATTATATTGTAAAATTCATCATTTCCTTCATTTATCAAAATGAAAGAGTTGGCCCTCTCTTTATATAGCAGTGCAGGAACCTGGGAGCCAATAAGGGCATAACCCGCGATTTACCCCCTTGAGTCGCTGAAGGGCCGGTGGCTTGAGGTCCAAGAAATAGTCTGGCTAAGTTGGGATACCTGGGTATCAAATAAAAATAAAAATAAAATCAAAGAACTCAATAAAATATCCAAAAAAATAAGAAGAATTTGCAAATGAAGTCCATAACTCTTCAAAAGTACAAATAAATTTCACTCATTAAATACATGACATACTAAAACAATTGAAAAATAAATAAATAAATGTTTCACCTTTTCAAGTCAAGCTCACCCACTCGACCACCCCCTACCCCTCTACCCATCATAGTAGAACCACTGCTGACAATGGTCACTTCGCCAACCCTCCTCCATACATTTGCAAAATCAAATCGTAGCCTAGAATATAGATATTTGATTATGAGAATCCTAATTTTTTTTATTACAAATGAATGGTGAAGGATTGGTGAAGTGTCCATTGTCCGGCGGTGGTTCTGCTACGATAGGTGGTGGGGTGGGTTTTGAAAAAAAAATAGTTTTTTTGAATTAATTTTTCTAATGTGGTTGTGGGCTTGTGGTATCGTCTCTGACTCGGGTTGGGTTGATTTGGTGGGTGAGTGAGCGAGTTTGGTTGGTTGGTTGGTTGGTTGGTTGGTTGGAAAATATGAAATATTTACTTTTCTAATTTTTTGTGTTAATATATATGTAATTGTTTTAAGTGAGATATATTTGTACTTTTTGAAAAGTTATAGAACTCCTTTTGAATTTTTTCTAAACTTTTTATTTTTATTTTTTTA
This sequence comes from Fraxinus cuspidata, assembly GCA_903798385.1. Taxonomy (NCBI): domain Eukaryota; kingdom Viridiplantae; phylum Streptophyta; class Magnoliopsida; order Lamiales; family Oleaceae; genus Fraxinus; species Fraxinus cuspidata. Next base: position 15,269 of record CAIGRP010002846.1, read on the forward strand.
GTGCTTTCTTTTATTTTTGTTTACTTAAAGAGGGTGACAAATCAATCATTTAAGGGATAAAATGGAGGGTATGAAGAGTATTGCTACATAATTAAAGGTTGAGGATGAATTATGCTAAACAAAAATTGGGGATACATTTGTTGCATTTTACAAAATTCGAGTACGAAAAGTGCACATTTTCCTAAAATTGAAAACAATTAACTTAATTACAATTTTTTAATACAGTACACTTTTAAATTTAGTCAAACATGCCCTCACCGAGAGAGCTCCTCGATTTACAGATTTTGTCTTATACTTGCACCATTGAGTTGATGAAGAATAAATGAGGAAAACATTAAGAAATAGTGTATTGAATTTTTATGATAACAATTCATCAAGTATTTATGAGTTTATAATCACAAAGTAGCATTGTCCCATGTGATGGTTATCCATCCTTATGATCATGTTCTCATTCTTGGGCCCTATTCTATTGGTTTGTACATTATAAGAAAAATATAAATGATTTATTTTATTTTATTATTATTATTTTGGCATTCAACCAAACACATTAGTAAGATTGTATCCATGTTGTAGGACAATAATAGAAGAAAAGAAAAAAATTGAATAATAATTTGGATTCCATAAGATGTTGTCGAAAATACAACTAACACAATCGAAAGAAATAGAAAATAAAATGAATAAGAAAATTAAATGCAGTAGATGAAGCGAGGTATGCCAAAGCAAATCTCCTTAAGACAGATTTCGCCTCCCAATAAAGTGCAAACGGGATTATGGACGTCTGTCTCCCAATATACAACGCTTATTCTAAAGTCGATACT
>CAIGRP010002852.1:0-11685 GCA_903798385.1 Fraxinus cuspidata
ATGGTTAATTTTTTTTTTTTTTTTTTTTTTTTTAGCAATTGGAACAAATTATAGACTCAATGGTAGAAAAAATTATTACTTTCATGGACAATTATCATACAAAATCTAGTCAAACGGACACCAAACTTTCAACATTTTCCAGGTGGAAAATTATACCAATCAAACACAATTAATTACAATTCCCAGTAAAACAATTTCTAGGCAATTCAATTCTCTATAATTCATTTTCTTTCCAATCATTTTCCATATTTGAAATCAAACGGACCCTAAATGAATATTTATAAACTAAAATCTATTTGTGTTATAATCTATGGATATATAAGAACTGTATTATATACCTCAAAAAATACTTTATAATCTAGTATTAAAATTTACTAATAAAACTTCTTCATTAATTTAACAAACTAAGAATTGAAATAATTAATAAAAAAATTTTCCCAAATAAATCTATATCAGTAGTCAATTACTTTTAATTGAAATTATATAAAACATTAAACAATAATAATAACACATAATAATATCATCTAACTAATAAAAAACTTAAAACTACTAACTTGGAATAATAAGTCAATATAAATTATAATTCATAAAAATATAATTTAAGTAAAACTTCGATATAAATAGGGGTGGGCAAAAACCTGACCGAACCCGCCCAAACCAACCGGTTTGGATTGGTTTTTTTATTGTTTTTACACGGGTTGGGTGTGTTGGTTGTGTGGGCGAGTTGGATTGGGTTGGGTCGAGTTATGGGTTCACTCTTAAGAACTGAATAAACCCGCCCAACCCAACCCAACCCAACCCAGCCCGACTATATTTATGAACTTTACAAGTATTATGATGTTGTTTAGAAACTCTTAGAATAATATTATAAAACTTGGATAGAATGTATTTTACGAAAAAAATAGTATAAGTAAATACACATTAAACAAAAAAAAAAAANATTATAAAACTTGGATATAATGTATTTTACGAAAAAAATAGTATAAGTAAATACACATTAAACAAAAAAAAAAATTCTTGACTTCATATAATTTAATATCAATCTATCCACGTAACATTTTCGGGCATGAAGTGCCAAAATAATTCATATTTTTTTGTTCATTGTAACTATGGAGACCAAATATAATATAAGTCATGAGTCAATTATAAATCTGTCTAACTCGACTCGTTTACTTTAGACTTTGTTGACAAGTTATCCCAACTCGACCAACCCAACCCGACCGATACTTGATTGGGTTGGGTTTCAACCTTTACATGGGTTGGGTTGGGTTAAATTATGATCAAATTCATCATGTTGGGTTGAGTTTGGATTGAGACAAAAGCCGACCCAACCCAACCTATGCCCACCCCTAGATAAAAATATGATTAGTGTTCGTTAGTGTATTAAATAATTTTAAATATTAATAATTTAATATAAAAACTAATTCTTCAATTATTTTAGTATGTTGATAATTTATTTAGTAATTTTTCACCATTTTCATATATAATTTCAGTAAAATTTGACTTGAAAATATTTATCTGCACCTACATCTTATAAAAACATTATAATATCTCCTTTAGTCAAGGAACTTTATCTGTACTTATAAGTACTTTTTTGCCAAACATCAAACAACTTATAATTACAATTTATTCAAACAAATACTAGAACTTGTAAGTAAAATGAGTTACTTTTAAGTGAAATTTTTAGCCTAGCCTGGAGAACCCGTTATTTTTAAAAATTCAAAAACAAAAACAATGAAAATATATAAAAAGGAATTGAACAATGTAACATGACCCCAATTCTTAGATCGTGTTCAACATATTTTCCAAGAGAACAATCGCTTGACGTCTAGTTGCATTTCGAGTTGTCTTCTTCAAATGTTTTTACCAAATTTATGCTCGATCCCAATATTTCTATTGGATTTGGGTCAAGTTACTTAGCTCAAACTTATAAATGTAAGCAAATCAACTCGATCACTCATACCTATTTCTAGCTAAGGTTGAGCAACATTCTTCATTATATTTTCTAAATGAACCCCTAAATCCTTAGTACCTCTATCCAAATGGGGTCAAGTTGCGTTGTTTAGTATATCTTCAAGGTGAACAAGCACACTCAACACTGAGTACCTCTACCCGACTTAAGTAGTAAAGTTTCTTTGATAAGCATATTTTCGAAGTGAACAAGCCAATTCAATCACCAATGTTTTAATACTGGTCCAAGCAACGACTAGGAAAACAAATGGACCCAAAACTTTTCCCCACTTTTCAACCATATTCTCAGAGAAAATAGAATAAAAATAAAAGATAATTTTTCACTTGAAAAAATCAGTACCAAACAAGCTTTAAAAAAAACAACAAAAAAATTTAAGGTGCACTCACCAGTTCACAGATTGTTTAAGCAGTTTTCAATTATCAATTTTCCATCTTTTCACCTAAAAGGCTAAAACTGCACGGATCTTACCATTGGCTCACCAAGTCCAGTCCAGTTTTGACAACATTGTTGATCACGTGAAACTCCACCCCAATCAAGTTCCCTTTGTATATTTTCTAAGTGGATGACAATTCGAAGCTTAATATTGTAACCTGACAAATTTTCTAAGTGAACGAACCCTATCAACTATCAATACTTGACTTGACTAGAGTAAATTGCTTTATTACATCATATTTTCCAGGAGAATAAGCCACTAGACCCTATTACTACTATTCGACTAGGTCAGATTGTTCTTGTTCGACATAGAACAAGTCCACTAACCTCATTACCTAAAATCGACTAAGTTCAAGCCACTCAAACCTAATATTAGCAACTTGAACACAGTCTACTGGTCATCTTCAACTTTATTCCCACTTCAGCCATAAACTAAGGAGCCAAAATAGCATTCATGAACAAAGATTAAACCACTAACTTTTCAATATTGACAGTGGGTTAAAAAAGAGTATTCGTGCAGCCTGATGCCAAGTTGAAGAAAATGCATCATGTGTTTTTGCCTTCTCTTTATTTAGTTTATGGGTGCCAAGTCGCCCTCATCCTGTTTTTGCTTTCTTTCTATGTGAAGAAAACATGTCAAGTAATTGATGATACGGAAGTCAAAATATGAGACACAAAAAAGAGAATTTTCTGCACAATTGGCATCTTTTAGTAAATTGGATGCAGTTAATATTACATGATATGGCACGTAGAATGAAAACATCGCTCTCAATTCTACGAGAAATTTTGTTAAAGCCTCTTCCATAGAAAAACACAGAGGGTTGTACTTTCACCCTACATCTCAAACTATTGACCTTCTAAGGAACTTTTTAATCCCAAATATATCAGTTGAGTGTTACGCAATATGATATGATTTTGTTTCCAAAATTTACCGATGGATTTTCAACGTGTACCAAAACATCATTTGTGTGTCCAACATTACCAACTATGAAATCGTTGTTTTATAACTAACTTTGCAGATGAGTTGTCAATACAACCTTAGTTCCTGTTAAATTACCAACAACTTCAATCTTAAGTTAATATAGTCAGTCAGCAATCTCTTGTTATGTGAGGTAGACCGGAAAGTATTACTTTTAAGTCTAAACCTCCCAGTATCCCACCACATCCAAACCTCTGACATTTATCACCATTCCCTTCATTCTACATAGAATGCAAAATTAAAATGTGCTTTTATAGCATTATCATTCTAATTTAGTCTACTTCCTTACAAAGGAAAGGTATGGAATTAATATTTGAAAATTCACAGTATACCAATATTTATTCAAGAAAAATTTTGTCGTACTTAAAGATTGTGGGAAAAGTGATAATTCCTCCATCCCAAAGTGAAATTGAATGTTTAAGTTTAACTTGGATGTCTGGCTGAGAAGGAATTGAAAAGCTGCAAAACTTGTGTGCCCCCATAGATGTGATGCAAAAACATTCAATTGGATAGAGTACACTGCTAACGAAAAGATATAACAATTTTATGTCAAAAACGGAAAGATTGGTACTAGCACAAGACAAAACATGAAACATAGAGATACTATTGACATTAACTCCTGGTTTGAACTGTACACCAGGGACATGTTGGATACATAGTATTGGATAAGAGATTGGACAGTACAATGGACTAATTTTTCTTCTTATACTGTCTAGAGTCTAGGATCAACCCACCTTACAAACATGCTATAGGTGTCTTAGATGCCTTGCATTTGGAGAAAGATTCAGTCACTCCATATACTAACAATCTATAATCAGGCAAAGACAAAACAGATAGTAGACACAGCCAAGTAGCTTTCTATAGGTGGAACATAACCAACCTGAGTGTATTCCTCAAGCTTGATCACCCATTTCAGCAGTAGTATTCCCTTTTACCACTTTGTACATGGGGCTCATTCTGGTGATATTCCATGGACTACCTGTCATCAGAGAGTAGGTCTGCATTATATAAAATCCACCTACCCTCTTCTTCTCTAAACAAAGAACAGAGGTAAAGTATTAAGTTAAAACGGGGGATGGGAAGGGAAGAGGGAAAGAATGAATAAAATGTCTTATGTTTTGATGGGGACAAAAAGAAGAAGACAATTCTGGTTAGAACAATTAGTCAACAACAAAAATCTGGTGCTTTCTACCAAAATTATAGTCATATGAACGAGAAAAAATAAAACTAGACCAATGACCAAATTAGAGCCACTAGATCATTGCACGATGAGAATAAATTTTTAAGGAATACAAGTGCCAAAGGCAGCAAAGTTTTAGATCCATAAATGTTACAAGAGAATAATTTTGCTAAAGCAACATCTTTAGGAATCCTATGTAGTCAATCAATATTAAATACTTTAAAAGATCCCGAACGCAAAAAATCCTTCTTCTCTACTATCTTGAAGCTACTATGTGACTACTTTTTTCCACTTTGCTCAATCTACGGCTAATTACTCCATCAATACACCCTCAGAGAGTATAAGGCCAGAGGAATGTTGAGTCACACTTCTAATAGGAGTCGATTTATCAACTAATTGACTGTTTATATGTCAGCCATGTCATTGACAGTTAATAAAAGTACAACAAAAATTAAAAAAACAATAAAATCCTAATTCCTATGTAACTGAAAGACAAGTGACGAGATTTTATAGCTACTGTTTCTTCTCACTGGACACACCATTCTCAACTCTGCCGTCAACAGCTTGATAAGGAACTTCAATCATTGGTCTTGGGACAGGACATTCACCAAAGTCATCTGGGAACTGTTCAAAATCGGGACCAAAATTGAACTTGACAACGCAATTGGGCTGGTTCGGAAGAGTATACATTGAAGCCGCAGGATAGTAACGACCACCATAAAGATCCTTGAAAGCAACACCTTGGCATATACCGTTTTTGAAAAAAGACATCTCACTTCCTGCACAGCAGAGGCAACAGTTTACATAGAACTCAGCAAAAAGGCTTCTCAACACGAACTATATAGCTGAGAACGGAGCTTCTAAGAAAGTGGACCGCTAACATTTATCCAAAGAAAATTGTAACAAATAACATTATGCTAATATTAAAACCAGAAGAAATGAAAAAATATCTTGTCACTTTGTTAGAAGTTTCAGTTGATACCAAAGATCATCAATAGTATCAGAAATATCGTATCAATTAAAAAAATAGAACTTGCAAAGGGCTGCTAGAGTTTTCAGTTGTTCAATGTTCAAAGACTTAAAAAAGACGCTAAGGCAATATAGAAAGAACATGGCAAATACAATTCAGCCCTTGTTTGATCCTTATTATTTTCAAAATACATTTTTATCTCTCTTCTTTTCAACCACACATTTTTCAATAAAATAATATCATACACAAATCCAAAACATTTCCTTATTTTTTAACCACACATTTTTCATCAAATCACAATTCCGAAATACATTTTGGCAAAAGAATAGGGCTCAAACAGGCCCTCAATGTTCCGATGCCACACAGCAAAGAAAAATCTGAACAGGAAGAAAAGGAGAATGACACGAGATAAACAGGCCCTCATTCACTAAAAAATATTCTACAACAGAATGCCACAGCCGGGTGGCCTCCCATCTGCCATGCAGTCGTGAATTGCTACAATAAGAAATGCTAAATAGCTACAAGCAAATTCCTTGAACAACTCAATGGCCCACAAACAATACTAACTAGAACGAATCATACTTGCAAATTCAAAGATACATCTAGCAGGAAATATCAGTCAATGACTATTGGTTAAGTTCCTTATATAACTCGTACAAAAGCATAATCCAGTATAAAGCACACACGCCATCTGCAATACGAGTTAACCATAAGTAAAAGCAACATTCTTCTATTAATGATTATCAATACAAGAAGCAAATATAAAAGAACACAAATAGGCAATAAACAACCTGCAATGCCGAAATTAATGCTTCACTCACCTGGCACAACTTTTGGGGGATCCTCCTTGGGATTGGGAGCACAAACATACCGCTGGCCCTTGTACAAAACCATGCGTGGAGGATCAGGTGCATAGGACCCTCCGTCTGGCAAACTAATATAAAAACCGATAACATCACCTTCTTTATATCCTTCCTCCCCATACTTCTCCCTCAATGCCTTGTGCACTTTACTCCCATCAATATCCCTATATCCAAAGCTATTCCCATCATACCCCACAGGAGCCTGCAAGTCCCCTTTATCTGTGGACCACCCCAACCTTGTATGCCCTGTCTCACCCAGATGCACCACCTTAATCTCGAAATACCATGCGCCCTCTTCAACCCCCCTTGTCGCCCTAACCATTCTGTACCCCTTCGTGCTGCCCGCACTCAATCTATCCTCACTTAATTCCACCTTTTCAGCCTTATAAACCTTCGACAGGCAAATCTTCAAATCCGGGCTATCATCACTTTTGTCAGGGAACCTCGGGATAGGGGTTATCAAAACCTTATCTTCAGTTGCCGTGTTGGTACCCGTGGCATTTTTGGAATTGTGGTTTCCATTGGAGGCGTTTTTGGCCTTTTTCTTCCCCTTCCTTGTGGTCGTCGTCCACACATCCTTGCTCTTCTTCTTCAACTTCTTGCTCGTCTTCGAAGCTGTCGCCTTTCCATTTTGAGCGGGGGGTGTAGTTTCTTCCACGGCGGAGGGTATTTCGGCAATATCATTCTCTAGGCGTTCAGGTATGGGCAAATCCGATAGCTGTTTTTGCTTCTTAGGTGGGGCCTCTTCTTCCTCTTCCTCTTCCTCCTCTTCTTCTTCCTCCGAATCAGGGTGCGAAATTGGGGAATGCTGGGATCCGTTTTGGTCGGATTCTGGAGCAATTGGAGTTCCGTGGTTGGAGATTTCGTCGGAGGAAATTTCTTCGGACGCGAGAGTTTCTGGTTCTTCTTTGATGCTGTTCACGGGCTCGGATATGGTTTCAGGTGTTGTGGTGGCGGTGCCGGGGACGGCGGCCTCATCAACCGTTGCAGTGGAGGTCTTCGGAGGCGGCAGCGTAGTGACATCATTCATATTTTCGTCGCCGTCTACGGAGGTGGCCGGGAAGGTATCCATATTGAGGAAGTTGGGATGAGTAGTGGTGATTGAGTTAGGATACGAAGAAAAGTTCTGCTTATATGAGGACCAACAAGTGTATGTGGGCTTGGACTCTTAGTCCTTAAGAGTCCTTAGGCCCATCAAAAAGATCAAAGTGGGCCCAAATAATGTTTGAGATCCCATTTGAGGAAATTACACCAAACCAGATTTTTCAATATTCAATTTCAAAAATCAGATCTAATATTTATTTCTACAAAAATCGGATAATAATTCAAATATTAGTAATAATATTATAAATTAATTCATATACACACCATATCCCATCCACCTCAAACCCTAAATCATTTTCTCTTTTTCTTCTCTCCATTCTCTCTTCTTATTTTGTCTCTCTCTCTACCCTCTCCCTCAAACCACCACTGTTGTCGCCGAGGAGCACTGTCGCCGAAGACACATGTGATCGTTGCTAAGTTGCGTTGCGCCGCGCTACACTTCTTCTATTCTCTATTCTTATCTCGTCTTTCTCTACCCTCTCCATCAGATCGTTGTTGTCATGTCGAGGAGCACCCATCACCGGAGACACCTGTGATTATTGCTGCGTTGCGCCGCTGATGTGAACATCGCACAGCGGTTTCGTCGATGTTGTTGTCGCTGCTTCAGTTTGGTGATGATGGTGGCGGCATCGCGATTATGATCTGGTGGACTTGTGGAGGTTGTTGCGGTGTGGTGGATTTGTATTTGTGGTTGTGGTGTGGTGGATTTGTGTGATTTGTGGAGATCGTGGTGGCATGGGCGGTTTGGGAATTTTGTAGTGTGGTGGTGGTTGCGGTATGATGGAAATGAAGATAGATGAAATGGTAGTTGTGTGGCGGCTGTGATGGAGATGGTGTTGGCGGCGACTGTAGTTGTAGATTGGCGATGATTATGGTGACGGTGTTGGTGGTGGTCGTGGCGGCGACGGCAACAATGATAATGGTAGGTTTGGGGTTTTTTTGCTTTGGTGGTGGTGGTGTGGTGTGGTGGAGATGGTGGTCACGGTGGTGAAGAGTTTAGATGGTGGTTGTGGTGGTCGCTGTGGTGGTAACAATGACGATAATGGATTTGAGGAGATGGTAGAGGAAGTGGTGGTACAGGCACGTGCAGCGTTGGTGATTGTGCTACTATTGGCGGAGGTGGTAGTCACAAATTATTTTCTTGATTGTGACCAATAAATTGGTTGGTGTGTGACCAATAAACAATATGTGAGCAATGAAAAAGATAAATTGTGACCAAGAAATAATGCGTGACCTAAAACATTGTTAATTTGTGACCGATAATTTGACAATTTGTGACTATCTGATAAGTTGTAACTTATATAATTTGTGATTTGTAACCAGTAAATAAATTGTGACCAAGAAATTTTTGATTTGTGATCAATGAACAAATTGTAATCTATAAAATTTTTGAATTGTAAAAAGTAAAATAATTTGTGATATATAAAATTTCTGATTTGTGCCCAAAAAATAATATGTGACTAATTAAATCATTAATTTGTGACCACATTATATACATTTGCTACCTTAATATATTTAATTAATTAAATATATAATTAATTAATTAATGAAATCATAAATAAATTTTAATTAGTATCTGATTTTTGAAATATGAAACATTTGTTTTTTTAGTTTTGAAATAGGTAATACTTAACCTCTTAATTATGAATTTTTTCCATCCAGTTTTTTGACTTACAAAAGTATCGAGCGGAAATTAAGGCGGGTTTTTTAAGATCCAATTTCATAAACAAGATTTTAAGTTTTATCTTCAGGTTTCAGATAATAATTAATTATTTAATATTTATTAAATAAATACAATATTAATAATCAATCAAAATTAATTATATCACTTTCTCTTTCTAGTTTCTTACTCTCTTTTATGGCTAGAACACCACATGCGCCTTTCGTTGTTGTCGCCGCTGGAGACACCGTCATCACAATTCGGCATAGGGCATCGCCAAACAACACCGCTCATTTATTACCTTTTCCCTGAATCAGCGGCACTGATCTCCTTCTTCTTTTTCTTTATTTCCCCGAGTTTGATTTTCGATGGTTTTTTATGCTCTTTGCTATGATTTGGGGTATTGATCTTCACGTAGGGATGATGGTGCGATGGTACGGAGCGTTACAGATCGGGATAGGTGGCCGGAGTTGCAGATCTCTAGTTTGCGATTGTGGTGTTGTGGGTGCGATGCCGTGTACAATGTCGTGGTTGGGTGTAGTGTTGTGTGCGTTGGTGGTGGTTCAAATTATTTGTTTGATTGTGATCAATAAATTAGTTAATCTGTGACTAATAAATAATATGTGACTAATTATTTGTGATTGTGACCAATAAACTGGATATTTTGTGATCAATAAATAATATGTAATCTATAATTTATGACCAATAAATAATATGTGACTTAAAAATTTGAGTTGTGACTTATGAATTGTTATTTGTGACGATAAATAATTGCGATCTATAATTTTTTTGATTTGTGAGCAATGAATAAATTGTGACCTGTAAACATTTTTATTTGTGGTTTATAATTTTTTTAAAAATTTTTGATTGAGAAATATTGTAACCAAATACTATAGAATTACGACCTTAATATATTTAGTTGGTAAAATATATTTTTAGTTAATCAATTCATAAATAAAATTTAATTAGTATTTGATTTTTGAAGTTTTTAAACCTTGTTTCTTAGTTTTGAAATGGGTTGTACTTAATCTCTTGTACATAAAATTTTCCCAAGTATCAATAAGGGTTCTTTATGAGTAAATAACTTGAACATTCCCAATACTTTACTATGTGGGAAAAATGTCCACATACTTTTATGTTGCTTTGAAACCAAATACAGCGACAAAGATAAAATCGCACAATTTTTCTTAAGTGTTTTGATGTTTAAAGTAGAAAATAAGAGTATTTTCCTTTTAAAATTGATGTAATTTTAGTTGAGGGTGAACATTGTTGCATTTGATTTTGGTTTTGATTTAAAGAGAATCGAATCAAACTATGAACTAATGATTTTTTTTGAGAAGAAAGAGAAAGAATATTTGATGAAGAAGAACTGAAGATTGAGGGTTCAATTTAAGAAATCCATGCGACGGTGATGGCTGAGCGTGACGATAGAAGGTAGGCGGTAGTTGTTGGCCTCCATGTGAGAATCGATGCATTAATTGTAAATGAAAGAAAATGAGAAATAAATTAGGGCGTGGATCTGTAAAATGAATTTGTCTTCAATCTCCACATTAAGAAATGAAAAACCGAAGTTACATGATTTTTAATTGGATTTTTAATTTTTTGATCTGAATTGTGATTGACTAATAATAATAATAATAATAATAAAAAATTTAAATATTGAGTTTGATTATTGGTACTAGAACTATAACCGAATGAGAACTAGAATCAAATAGTTCCAAGTTCTAAGAATCAGAACCATTAAATTTTTCTTCGTAGAACCGAATTGAATTGTTCGGTTTGGCTTTGATTTTGTTTGATCATTTTGTCCACCCTAATTTTATCATTAGGTGCATTAACAAAAATAGAAAAAATGAAAACAAATTATGGGTTGGACTAACTTGGCCTGCAATATTGATGAATTCACGGGCCTATTCGATCCTCAAATTTAGAAAACAGTCGTGATCTAGCTCAAACCGTATTCCTAGAATCGAGTTGTTTAACTTATCTTTAAAATTAACTTATAAGAAAAATGTGCTCGAAGCACTTGTAAAGTCAACTGGTCTTTACATGTAGTTTCCTTATTTTTATTCCACTTCTCAAAATTTTTTAGGCATGTAAGTACGTGTTAGGCAAACTTTAATTATTATTATTTTTTAAGTAGGTCAAATATACTATATATTTTGTAGGATATTATCCACTTATTTATCATACCATCAACTTATTATTCACATATTCCATAGAATCCATAGTCTATAAGTACTTAAAAACATTACTAAATCGATCTAAAAAAAGGGTTAAATTGGACAAAAACTAAAAAGAATAAAATTAGCCCAGCCCAAAAATTAATTTTAGTCCAACTAACTTCATTTCCATCCCAGTCCAATGTTCAATATTTCAAATTTACTTTAAAACTCTGTAATAATTACATATTTATTTTATTCATATTTATGATACACAAATAATTCGTTACCAAATTAAATATTTTATTTCACACACATATATATAGCTAAGTTCAAAAAGTTCACTTATAATCAAATTAATTT
>CAIGRP010002856.1:0-21458 GCA_903798385.1 Fraxinus cuspidata
CGGAGCAGACTACTGCCGTACGGTATCCCTTTCTGTGTTAAGAAGAAAGGCACCCCATGAAACCGGGGCACCAACCCTGCTTTCTTTTTCTCTCACGATGCCGTAGCGCCCTTGCTCCGTCTTTATCTTTTCAAAAATACTTCTTCATCAATCACAAAGTTCTTATTGAAATTAAACTCCAAATACATGATGAAATTTGATCACTTATCAAATCGGGTATCCAAACCAAAATAATCTAGGCTTCCTCTATGAATCAAACTTCCAAATCACATTGAATTTGAGTCACAAACATAACGAACTCTACTTTAACACAAATTCCATAATAAGGAATTAAGTCTTCATTCTTCAAGACATTCTCCAACTCTTCCACTATTACACTTGTAGGAACACTATTCCAGAGTAGGGCATACTCAGTAATTGTGAATTAAATCAAAGCCCAGCAGAACTACCTTGTGTGTCATCCTTACTTGAATCATCCCATTCACTTCCATCTCCTATTGAGTCATGAAATCTACTCGAATCACCACGAGCAACACTTACTCTACTTAATTTGCCAAAACTACTCGAAATACCATGAGCACCATGATCAACAAGATCACAACTAGTTCCACCTGACCTACATGAAAAGTTTCCAGTATTATTGTTTGAATAACCACGAACAACCCGTTCACAACCAATTCTACCAGAGCTATTGATTATTAAACCATAAGCTGCAGCTGCATCCATAGTGACCTCAAACCTCATAACACGTATATTTGGGACACTCTTCACCTCCTTAACATAACTTGGGCACCCTTGGTAACTTTTAGAACTTTTTTGACCTACGGTTAACTTTATCCTTAATATTTTGATCATAACAAACAAATTGATTTTTCTCTCTAACAATTGATTTTAAGTCTTCAAAAGCATCCTACGTAATATTGATTGATCAAGGACAAAAAGGACAATATCAAGATCTTCAAATCAGACTTACAATGAAGGAAGTGATGAAAGTCGAGAATTCAAGAAAAATCATTCGAGATAAAGAGCTTCTATTAGTCAAACATCAAAGGAAGATAGTTGATTAAACTTTTATGTTCACATGTAAAGGTATAAACACTTCAATTCTTAGCACCAAACAATGAGAGCTCAAAAACCATTTTGATATGCTAAAAATTACTTTGATCATCCCTTGCATAAATTATTTATTTTTGAAAGACAAAATTGCTCTTTAAAATTATGAGTGAAAATTAAATCATATTTTAAATATTCACATCGGACCATATAAAACAAAATGGAACAAATTTTGAAATGTAGACGTCCAGATCTGGAGGTCTATGCGGATGTTTGGATCATGTAACGATAATTTTTTTTTTACCGTTCTGACGCCTGGTGCACAACGGCTAGTTTTTGTACGTTTGAACAAACGGACATCCGGTTGACTGTCTGTTCCACAGATATTTGGGCCCATTAAACTCTATAAATACATTCACTTTTTGCATTCATTGCAAGCCATTTTGAGAGCATTGAAGTGAGATATTCTTAAGATAAATTGCATTGATCTTACTTCTTATTTATCATCAAATCATTTATTGTGAAATTTTTTGATTTAGTGAATCAAATTCTTTATTTATCTTCAACATTAAAGTCTTCTCATCTAATACTTGAGCTTTCATTTATTGCTATTCATTGAAATGTTAGCCCATCCCTCTATTAATACTTAATTTGTCTATATCAATAAGAGAGAAATTTCAAATTGTAAAATTATTTCTCTTCAAACTTGTGGGTAATATTTAAGCCACCAAAAGCTTTGTAAGGTTTTAGATTGCGTCATAACTCAATCAAATATAGTAAAAAGGCTTTGCTCATGATGGAGAGCTCGATAATGGGGGACGTAGATCATCGATTTGGATTGAACATCAATAATTGCATTGTTTGCTTATTCTCTTCCATTTTACTTATAGCATTCATAATAGTGTTCTTTGTTAGATTGATTTACTCATTCCAAAATTATTTGAAACTTTGAAGTAATCTATAAAAAAGTTTTAAAAATCAATTATCCCCCTCTTGATTAGATATTCTTGGACTTTCAATTGGTATCAGAGTGAGGTGCTCATTTCTAAAGATTTTAGAATCTTAAGCACTAACTAGCCACAATCTTTGAGATATTAAGGGACATTCTAAATATTGTCATCCTTTCTTTGATGACACATATTATAATGATTGGAAATTTAGGATAATGATATATATTCAATCCATACATTATGATATATGGAAAGTCATTGAATACGGTCCTTATGTGCCTGTAAAGTTGATTAAGGTAGATGGCAAACCCGATCAAACCATTTTAAAATCTAGAGAGGAGTACGATGAAGAGATAAAAGAAAAATTATCTTTAAATGCTAGAGCAATATACTTGATTGTGCTTTAGATAGAATGAATTTAATCATATCAGTACATGTGATTCCAGATATTTGGTATGCATTAGAATTCACTCATATTAGTACGAGTAAAGTGAAGGAAACCAAAATTAATCTTTTGGTTGAAGAATTTGAAAATTTCTTCATGAAAACAAGATGAATCTATGTCGATATGATTACTCGCTTTACTGACTTTGTTAATGGCCTTAAAGACTTTGATCATAAATTTACTAGTGGTGAATTTGTAAGCAAAATGCTTAAGTTACTATCGGAAGGTTGGAGCTCATTAATGATGCTGATAGTGTATACCAAAGTTACCAACTCATATCCATTGGAGAACTTTATATTATCTTGATTACTTATGAGCTCAATAACTTCGAAACAAATAAGAAAACGACGAAAAGCAAAGAAGAATCAAATGAACCTCTTAAACACCAAATTGCTTTAAAATCGACAATCAAAGAATGAACTACGAGTGAAAACATGGCTGATGAAGAACTCGATGATCTAGTTTTTCTTGTTAAGAAATTGAGAGGTCTTCACAACAATTGAAGGTTTCAAAATAAAGAAAAATGGTGAAGAAAGAAGTAAGAAAAGAAAACCGAGTGCCTAAACAAGAAAAGAAATATCAAGAAAAAGGCAATCCATATGACATGGGATGAAAGCAAAAATGACGATCACGACGAAAATGATAGACAAGAAGAAGTCGCCAACATGCTCTTCATGGGAATAAAAAATGAGGTCAATCATATTGAAAAATGTTCATATGATGATTTATCTTCTTTCTATGATGAAATTCTTGAAAAATTTGAAAAACTTGTCTCAAATCACTCCATTCTAAAAAAGAAAAACTCTTTGTTTAAAAATTAAATGAAGAATATTTTTGAAACTCAAATTATGATTCTTTTGATTAAAGGAAATTCTCTTTGAAAGATAAAAGTGAAGCTTTGACCAAGTTTGTTCACAAATTCACTCAAGGTAAGAAATATTTTGGCTTAAAACTTGGTGATAAAAAATATGTTTTTGGGAAAGGAGGAATTTGGTATAAACTCTCCTTGAAACAAAAATCCTTCAAAAATTTATTTGTTAAAGCATCAAAAGGCTGTCTTCGAATCGCTATTTGTAGTTTTTGCAATAAAAAATGACATGTTGCCTTTAATTTTCTAACCAAATAGAGGCTAAACTTTTAAAGCAAAGACAAGTGGATTCAATAGTCCACCAGAACTAACTACCAATGATCCAAGCTTGTATGGATACCAAAGATCAAAAATTAAATTATCTTTGTAGGTGCCAAAGAAGATAAAAAGCAAATGGTTCTTGGATGGTGGATGCTGAAAGCACATGATCGGATATAGGACACTGCTATCAAATTTCAAAAAGAATTATGAAGGTGATGTCACATTGGAGACAATGTAAGTGGAAAAATCATTGGAATTGGAAACATTGGTAAGCACTCATCCCCTTCAATCGAAAAATTTTTATTAGTAGATAACCTCTAACATAATTTCCTTAGTATTAGTCAATTATGTGATAATGGTTATCATATAAAATTTCATAGGAAGACGGAGTAAAGATATTTATATCATAAATATTGAATTTGAAAGTAATGAAAAATGTCTCTCAAACTTGAAAGAGGTTAGATTTTCTCTTAGGTCATGTTAGCATAGATCTTCTCTTAAAAATTTCCAAAAATTATGTTTATTAGAGGATTGCCAAATTTAAAATTTAAGAGAGATAAGATCTGTGATGCTTGTCAATTTTGGAAACAAGTGAAAATTCTTTTAAACTTAAATTACACTCTTTATCTACACAACCTTTGCAACTTTTCCACATGGATCTTTTTGGACCATCTAGAACGTTTAGCTTAGGTTGTAAACATGATGCTTTCTTCATTGTTAGCTACTTTTCTATATATACTTGGGTCCTATTTTTGAACATAAAGGATGAAGCCTTGAATTCTTTTAAATGTTTTTGTAAAAATGTTCAAAATGAAAAGAGATATATAACTATAACTATTAGAAGTGATCACGAGGAAGAATTTAACAATATCGCATTTGATAATTTTTGTAACGAAAATGGATATGAAAAAATTTCAAGACTCCTAGAACTCCTCAACAAAATGAAGTAGTTGAAAGGAAGAATCGTACATTTCAGGAAATGGCTAGCACTATGCTTCATGAAAATAGCCTATCAAAATATTTTTGGGCCAAAGCCGTTAACATCGCTTGCTACGTTGTTAATAGAGTTCTTGTCAGTTGAAAGAAAACAAAAACTCCCTATAAGTTTTGAAAAAATAGAGTTCCAAACATAGGCTTTTTCAAAGTTTTAGGTTGCAAATGTTTAATTTTGAACAAAAAAAGAAAATTTGGGAAAATTTGATTCAAAATCCATTGATGGAATTTTCCCAAGGATATTCATGAACAAGCAAAGCTTATAGAGTCTTTAACAAAAGAACTCTAGTCGTTGAAGAATCTATGTACATAACCTTTCATGAATCTAATTCTTTTGATCAAGAGAGATGTATTGCTCATGATGTAGGATTGGAGATTCCATTCAAGCTATTAACTTGATCAAAACAAGGATTATCCTAAAAATCTTGGAGACAATTACGAGAAAAAGCAAATAATCAAATGATGTAGTAAAATCTACCGATAGCGATCCTCCTTTACCTCAGGAATTGAGGTTTGTTTCCTCTCATCCAAATGAACTTATTATTGGAGATCCATCTAAAAGTATTACTACTAGTGTTTCTACTAGAAATCAATTCAATAGTTGTGCATTTATTTCTCAAATTGTACCAATGAATTTTAAAGAAATTGAGTTTGATGAATATTAGATTATAGATATGCAAGAAGAACTAAATCAATTTGAAAGAAACTATATTTGGGATTTAGTCTCTAGACCAAGTGATCAAACCGTCATTGGCATGGTTTTAAAAACAAATGTATGAGATTGAGATATCCATCTAAAGGTATTACTACTATTCTACTAGAAATCAATTCAACAATTGTGCATTTATTTTTCAAATTTAATCAAGAAATTTTAAAGAACCCGAGCTTGATGAATATTAAATTCTAGTTATGCAAGAAGAACTAAATGAATTTGAAAGAAACTATGCTTGAGATTTAGTCTCTAGACCAAATGAACAAACCGGAATTGGCATTTTTTAGAAATAAACGTACGAGAATGGGATAATTGTGTGTAATAATGCTATAATAGTGGCTCAAAGATACAATCAAGAAGAAGATATTGATTTTGAGGAATATTTGCATTGGTTACTAAATTAGAATTCATTTGCATGCTTCTTGCATTTGTTTACCATAAATGATTCACTCTCTATCAAATGGATGAGAAGCGTGCATTTTTAAATGGTTTTATACAAGAAAAAGGTCTTTGTTAAGCAACCTCCCCGTTTTAAAGATCACAAGTATTTGGATCACCTTTTTAAATACAGAAAAAGCTCTTTACGATTTAAAACAAGCTCCTAGAGCTCGGTATAAAATGTTGAGCAATTTTTTTACCAACTAATAATTGTCTTTTTGAAGAATTTTAAAAATGAACGAGCAAAGATTGAAATGAGTATGATAGGAGAACTTAATTTCTTCCTTGGACTTCAAACTAAGCAAACTAATGATGGAATATTCATTAGTCAAAACAAGTATATATTAGGCATGCTGAAAATGCTCGATATGGAAGAATTAAAGCTGATGAGCTCATCCGTAAAATTAGACAAAGATGATCAAGGTACTTCTATTGATGTAGTAAAATATCAAGGTATGATCGGATATCTTCTTTAGTTAATCATAAGTAGACCCGATATTTTGTTTAGTGTGTGCTTATGTGCTAGATTTCAATATAATCCCAAAGAATTTCATCTTAATGCCGTAAAATGAATTTTTAGATATCTTAGTAACACTAGAACTCTAGGTCTTTGGTATCCAGTGGGCACTCACATTGACCTACTTATCTATTCGAATGCCGATTGGGCCAGTTGCACAATTGATTGTAAAAGTACTAGCGGAATATGTCATTTTCTAGGCATTGCACTTGTATCATGGTGTAGTAAGAAACAAATTTTTTTTGCATTGTCAACCACCGAAACTGAATATATCTCGGCCACTAATTGCCGAACACAATTTCTATGGATTAAACAAACACTCAGTGATTATCACTTAACTTTTGACCATATACCTATAAAAAGTCATAACACGAGTGCTATAAATCTATCAAAAAATCCCATCTTCGATTCTCAAATGAAACATATTGAAATTAGGCACCACTTTTTTACAAGATCATGCACAAAAGGGAGATATTGCATTAAAATTTGTAAACGCTGAAAATCGATTGGCCGACATTTTTACTAAACCTCTAGCTCTTGATAAATTTTCGTATATTCGAAGAGGTTTGGGTATTCTAGATGAAATTGAAATATATGGCTAATGTGTCCATTTGTTGATAAAATTTTTTATTTTATGTCATTTCATCACGATGCTCAAAATTTTATTAAAACAACGATGCAAACGTCCGGATTCCTAGGCCGAAAGTACGGACGTCCGATGAGGAACCAGACAACCATGAGGATGTCTGGATTAAGTTATCCGGATTGACAGACAATTTAGTACTTTTCCATGTGGGCGTCTGGATCTGCGTAATTCGAGATTTTAAATCGCAATTAAATACCATTTCTTCATCATTTTCTCTTTTATCTTCCTTCTCCACCGCATGCAAATCCACTTTCTAGTCACCCATTTTTGTTCACAATTCATCATTTTACTCTCTCAAGTCCAAAAACATATCTCCTCTCTAATTTTATCAAAATCGCTTAATTTTCTCTCACTAAAACCCCAAAAACTTACACTTTTGAATATTTTCAAACCCTAGGTTTGATTTCTATCTTCTTTTTTCTTTTAATCTCTATTTTTCAACTTGTATAGTTGATGAAAAAAGTGTATGAAGGCTACTTTAAGGCATCCTTCAACACCTTCATCCAATGGACTCGAAGTGCCAATAAATCCTTTTGAAAAATCTCCAATTTTAATAGGTAAAAATGTTGATTTTGCTGACTTTACCATTGAAGCAACCACATTTTACATAGAAGAAAACTTTGAAAACATGGGTTGGGTGTCGATAGCCACTTTAGAGGAAAATGTATATCCTTATCTTATCAAAGAATTTTACAAAAACATGGTTATCACTTCTGGGTTGGATCAAATTTCTAATTTACTTAAAAACACCCGCATTACCATCACCAAAACTCTCATCCGAGAAATTCTCGAGCTCGAGGTGTGTGAAAACCAATTTTTTCTTCATAAAGCTCATCCTGCTTTGGAGGGATATAATCCTACCAAGGCATGCCATAGAGTTACAAGGAAAAGCATCAAAAATATCACCAAACTTAGTGTCAATCAACTCACTCTTCCATGTAAAGTTTTGCAAAATATCATTGTAAATGTCATACTTCCTCGAAAGGGACATCGGGACAAAGTAAATAATTCCGTTCTCTTCATTCCCGATTCCTTTCTAGTTGGACGAAAATTAGACTTTTCAATTATTGTAACCAGTCTCATGAAGCTTGTCAATTCCACTCGATAAGCTGTAAATTATGGCATGCTTCTTATCGAATTTTTTAAACATTTTGAAATTTATTTACATGATAAGACCTCTATTTCATTCCAACCCACAGATACCATCAATAGCCAAACTTTCAAATGTATGAAAATTGTTAAAGAGCAAGGTCGATGGATGGCTCACAACAAAGGATTCGATCCCACTTTGAGTCCTTAGACTTTATATTTTGACGGAGATGATGATGATGATGATGATGATGATGTACCACACGTCCCAAACCCCCCTCATGATATTTCGGCCTCTAATGCTCCTCTACCTACCAGTTGTTTCACATTTATCGAGGATCAGTACAATCTCCTCTACGGTCGCATCAACTCACTCACATCATCAGTCGATGGGCTAGCCAGATTAATACATCAAGTACTTGCTTGATAGGATGCTATGCCAGCTCAACTCAATGACTTCTACGCTCGATTCAACGCACTGTACCATCCAGCACCTCTTCCGGAGCCTTAGATATCTAGTTTTTTTTATTATTTTCATTTTTTATTTTTTTTACTACTTGAAATGTGATTTATGTGAATTTAATGAAAATTATGCCATCTATGCCTTGAATATGAATTTTGAAGTGATGTTTATTCTTTTGTTTAAACTAGCATTCCGTGTCTAATTGAGGGGAGGAATATTGCTCATTCCTTTGTTGATTTAACTTTTGATCATAATTGGGCTATCTTTTTCCTATGCCAAAAGGTGGAAAGTGAGATGAGATGATTATGCATGACCATGAGTTTTAAAATAAATGGTTATTGATTTGTAAAATAAGGAGGGATATATGAAATACATGATTTTTATTCCTTATCGAGTGTTTGTCATAATCAAAAAGGGAGAATTTGTTAACCTAAGGTTGACTTTATCCTTGATGTTTTGATAATAAAAAAACAGATTGATTTTTGTCTCTAACAATTGATATTAAGTCTTCAAAAGCATCATATGTAATATTAATCGATCAAGGACAGAAAGGTAGATATCGAGAACTTCAAATCGAACTTACAAAGAAGGAAGTGATGAAAGTCAAAAATTTAAGATAAATCATTTGAGATATATAGCTTCAATAAGTCAAACATCAAAGGAAGATACTGGATTAGACTTTTATATTTACTTGTAAAGGTATAACCACTTCAATTCTTAACACTAAACGATGAAATCTCAAAAACCAATTTGAAGTGATAACAATTACTTTGATCATCACTTGCATAAATCATTTCTTTTTAAAAGCGAAAATTGATTTTCAAAATTATAAGTGAAAATTAGATCACATTTTAAATATTCACACCAAACCACGCAAAAAAAGTGGAACAAACTCTTGAAATGTCGACATTCGAACAAAAGATTTTACGTCCGGATCATGCAATAGTCACTTTTTTTTACCATTTTGACGTATGGTGGACAATGGCTAGTTTTTGTACAGTCGGACAAAGTAAGCAGACGTTCGGTTGACTATTCGATTCCACATATATTTTTGCTCATTGGCATTCGTTGCAGGACTTTTTGAGAGCTTTAAACTGAGACATTCTTCAAAAAAATTACACTGATCTTACATCGTATTTATCATGAAATCATTTATTGTGAAAATTTTTGATTAAGTGAATCAAATCTTGAGCAATGACTAACCACAATCTTCAAAATATTGAGGGACATTCTGTAAATCGACCTCCCTTCTTTGATGGCACACATTATAATTATTGAAAAGTTAGGAGGATGATATATATTCAATCCATAGATTTTAATGTTTGGGAAGTTGTTGAATATGTTCCTTATGTGCCTACAAAGATGATTAAGGTAGATGGAAAACCCGATTAACCATTTCAAACCTAGATAGGAATATGATGAAGATGACAAAAGAAATTATTTTTAAATGTTAGAGCAAAAAATCTACTTTATTGTACTTTAGATATAAATAAATTTAATCGTATTAGCATGTGTGATTCCGCATATGATGTTGGGTACACATTGGAAGTCACTCATGTTGGTACGAGTAAAGTGAAGGAAACTAAAATTAATCTTTTCATTAAAGAATTTAAGAATTTCTTCATGAAATGAGATTAATCAATTGTCAATATGATTACTCCCATACCGACATTATTAATGGCCTTAAAGGCTTTGATCATAAATTTACTAACGGTGAGCTTATAAGCAAAATGCTTAGATCACTATTAGAAGATAAGAGTTCATTAATGATGTTGATGGAGAATACCAAACATATCGACTCATATCCATTGGAAGAGCTTTATGGTACCTTGATGACTTATGAGTTCAACAACGCCAAAAAAAAAGGAGAAAATGAAGAATAACAAAGAAGAATCAAAGGAGTCTCCTAAGCACCAAATTTCTTTAAAAATCAAAAATTGAAGAAGGAACTACAAGTGAAAACACAAGTGATGACGAACTCAATGATCTAGTTATTGTTAAGAAATGGAGAGGTCTTCGCAACAATTGAAGATTTCAAAAGAAAGAAGAAAATGGCGAAAAAAGAAGTAAGAAAATAATTTGTTATGATTGTGACAAATCTGGACACAAGAGACACGAGTGCCCAAATAAGAAAATAAATATCGAGAAAAAGGCACTACAAGGAACATGTGAGAAAGCAACGATGATGACTGCGATGAAAATGATGGTCAAGCGAAAGTCGTCAACATGTGCTTCGTGGCAATTGAATATGAGGTAAATCCTATTAAAAAATGTTCATATGATGATTTGGCTACTTCCTATAATGAAAATTTTGAGAATTTTGAAAATTTTGAGAGCATTAAAGTGAGCTATTCTTGAGAAAAATTACATTGGTCTTACATCTTATTTATCATCAAATCATTTATTGTGAGTTTTTTTTTTTATTGAGTGGATCAAATCCCTTATTTATCTTCATCATCAAAGTTTTCCCATCTAACACTTGGGTTTTCATTTATTGCTATTCATTGACTTGTTAGCCCATCTCTCTTTTAATATTTAATTTTCTATATCAATTATTAAGAGATAAATTTCAAATTGTAAATTTATTTCTCTTCAAACTTGTAGATCATATTGAGGTCTCGGAAAACTCAATATTGTATAAGGATTTGTGTTCCTTGTGTGTAAGTCACTGGAAGCTTCTTAAGATTTTGGATTGTACCATAAATCTATCAAATATAGTGAAAAAGTCTTGCTCGTGATGACGAGCTTGGTAAAGGAAGACGTAGATAATCGATTCAGATCGAACCTCTACAATTACATTGTTTGATTGTTCTCTTCCCTTTTACATATTTTCTTCCCTTTTACTTATAGCTTTCATAATTCCAAAATTATTTGAAACTTTAAAGTAATCTTTTGAAAAAAAATTTAAAAACCAATTCACTACTCTTGGTTAGGTATTCTTGGGCTTTCAAACTCCACCTCCACCAGTATACATGTACTATTTTGAATTAAGAGTAATCAAAGATATTAAATTCATGTTTATACCTAGAACGAGTCAAACCTAGCCAAGTGTTCTAACCATCTTACCAAACATCTCGAATTTGACATTACCAATCACAATTATTTTATAAGGCTCATTATTTTCCATCATCACGAAACCCATTGTAACTGTTTCATATGTAGAAAACCAATTCCGATTTGAACATATATGAAAAATGAAAGTCGAATCAAGAATTTAATCCTTGTCATGTTTGGAGTCACCATCAATAATTGCCAAAAGATCTTCATTATTGTATTCTTCTACAAGATTGACATTACTGAAATTTTTTGGTTGTTCCTTCTTGTTTGTAGTAGCAAACATGTTCCTCCACTCATAGCAATTCCTCTCCATGTGTCCATTATTGTTGCATTACCAACATACTTTATCATTGTTGCTATTCTTGACTCTGCCTCTTCCATGACATCTTATCTTCCTTTCACAAATAACAAGACGCTCTACTTGGGCCTTAGATTCGATGACCAGATGCTTTATTTTCTCCTTACAATAAAGCGCATCATATACCTCGTCAATAGTAAGAGTATCCCGACAATAGATAGTGGTATCTCTAAAAGTCACATATGAAGGCACCAACGAACATAACAAAATTAGCCCTAAATCCTATTCATCATACTTGACCTTCATGGTCTCCAAGTCAGTTCCTTGAACTCCAATAGATGATCTTCCAAATATCTACCTTCCATCCAACAATGAGAATACAAGCTCTACTTCAAGTGTAACTTACTGGTTAAGCTCTTCGTCATACGTTTTGTTCTAATTTCAACCACAACCCAGTGGCCCTTTTCTCCTTTATCAATTCCTGAAGAATTTGACTAGAAAGATGAAGATATATCTTTGATAGGGCTTTTCAATCTTTGCATTGCTTCTTTTCCACAGTTATTGTTGCAGCATTCTATCTATTCTCAACAAAGCATCATCAAGATCCAATTAAGCAAAAACTGCTCGCATCTTGTTCTGCCACAAAGAGAATCTATTCTTGCGACCAAAAGTGGAATCTTGAATTTCATAGTTGCCATCCATGAAATAGTTGACCTTGTTTCAAGATTATTTAATGTCCAATTTGGACCTCTCAAGACCGCCAAAAAATCTTGGCTCTGATACTCCTTTGTTGGAAACAACAAAATACAAAAATCGCTCTGATACCACTTGTTGATAATTGGGCCAAATAATAAAGATGAGAATATAAGAAATATTAAAATAATTGATCACATAACAAATGAGATTTTTGTAGAAGGTGAGGAGAATTTATTATACCAAAAAACTAAAATTGTCTTACAAGATTTGATATTCTCAATCTGAATCTAAACAATTTTCTGAAATTTCAAATGTATACAACAATGATCTAATTGTTATCTGAGATATGAAGAGCTTACACCTTGTGGAGTATTAATTAGAGCCAAATCTTTGAGTTATTGATGAAGTAGAACAAAAAAAGTGTTAGAAACCAACTTGGAATGGAATTCTTCCCATACCGTTGGCACCACCGTGTCAGAAGATGTTGAGTCTAGAAAGGAATCTTCAACGAAAGCGGTTTGCAGTGTTGATTCTATTATAGGGTGTGTTTTTGCCCTATTTGGCAATCATTTCTGAATTATTTATGATTTTGTTGATTGTGGTGATAATTTGAACAATTTTGGTACCCGGAGTAATCTTTGATTCAATTGATTGAGTTTCTCCATTTAAATTTTGTGGAATACGAGGAGATTTTTGTTGAGGTTTTGAAATGAAGAGTCATTGAATTATTCTTTGTAGTAGAATTTGTCTCCATGTTGTAAAATTTTTGAAACTTCGCTCATTACATTAGAATTTGTGTCAAGATGAAGAATTTTTGAATATGTAACCTAAAAGTTTAAATTTATCGAATAGTTTTAACCTACATATGTGGAATTAAACAATAAAGAGCAATAAGTCACAATTTATTGGTTTCTAGATGAATTGGGTTAATTAATTCAATTAAATTAATCATAAGTTTCAATCAAATATATAGTCAAATCAAAGTAATAAAATAAATAACACTAAGAATTGATCAAGGAGGAAAGCCCCTAAGTGGATAAAAAAACCTCCGACAAATACGCCTATACAATCCATAAGAAAACTTATTTTATAATTAGTCCAAACACTGTTAAACTTTAGTTGACTCAGGTCACCTAACTTGTAAATCGCCAATGAACTCTGTTGGTGGTGCACGCATGCACTTCTCAGAATTTTGAGCTACTTTCCTCTTCACGTTGATCAACAAGAACAAACCTTGGTCTCGAGCGCCGAAACTCCAAGTGCATCTTCTCAAAACTCCAGAACTCTGAAGGCTAATTAACAAAGGTATGATTTATTTTTTGTGAAGTGACTTTTTGTGATTTAAATGGTAGGCAGCAAGAAATATTGAAATATGTTTTTGGCTTTCAAATAACAAACTCTTAACTTACAAGAAAGCTCTATTAATTGGATTAATATATGGGTTGAATAACGAACAAATAATATTGTGGTTGAATCAAGAAATCAATGAAAAAATATTTAGATATTCAAATAATGACCTCTATAATCAAAATATTATTCAACCACACTTTTGGACGTTCCATAGGGTACATATTTATAATGGGTAGTGTTCAGGATGAAAATTAACTTAAAATCTACTTGAAAATCGGATTTTACTAGTGCTCGGATAACTACGCCACTCGAGCATCACCTGCTAATAGGTCAATATTTTTGCCAAAATTTTCTCTCCCAACATCCGATTGAGACTATTCCAATTGTGTTGAAAAGTTAACTCAAAGGACTACAATTCTTCTACAAGTAGGATTTTTGGAAATCGATTTTTTCTATTTCAAAAATGCATTGAAACTTGCGATTGAGAATTTGGAATAAAACTTGTGCAACACTTTGACACTCCTTTGATTTCTAATTGCATTGGAGACTCTTCCAAGGACTATACCATCAACCTCAAACTATTTTTACTATAATTAAAACTCAATAACTTCTATCTTGACTTTGATTACAACTCGATAAATTCTAAATATAATTCAACTAAAACATTATTTTGACTAAGAAAATTACTAATTACAAATTTGAAAACTGCTAATTATAAATTTGGACCTAACAATCTCTCATTTTGACATTTCGTGATGAAATCACCTTAATTAAGATTTTGATGGATTTTAAAGATTATAAATTCTAATGAATTTATTGGGTTTGAATAATTTTTTCCAAATTTAATAAGAATCCAGATAAAATATGATGGTATTTCAAAAAAAATTGTGATATGTATTTTAAGCTTGAAATCCATCTAAATATTTTAAAATCTCTCTAGTAATGAAATCTACATAAATCCACTAGTTATTAAGGATGTCTAAATTTTAAAAGATTTCATTGAATTTCATTAAAATCTCAATAGGAGACACCAAAATTTTAATGAATTTCAATTAATTATATTAAAATCCCAATTAAAAACACCTCAATTTAGTAAGATTTCATCACAGATTCACAATCTCAATTGAGGATACCCATTTATTTCAAAGTCAAAGTGAAATAGAAAAACTACCCAAAAACTTAATGTCCACAATTTACTTCAACCTCTTGTCAACATGTTCCATGAAACACATGAAAACAACAAAACCATGTGAAATGCAAGAGGAAATTGACAAGTAAAAAAAGTAGAAGTAGCAACTCAAAACATGATATTGATATTAGACAAACACAAAATCAAACAAAATATGAATATAAAATAATTGCTAGATCAATCATTCATATTACTCAACTTATCCGATCATCAAATTGAATAAAATTGTTCAAAAATTTCTCCCCCTAACTCATATACTTGACTCCCTGAAATAAATTACTACTCTCCACCTTTCGTCACGAATAACAAAGTAATATAACCATGAATAACAGAGAGGAATGAGTGAAAAAATTCAACATGAATAATTATGCAAAACTATGGATGAAAATTTTCCTTTTAAGAGAATTTTTTTTTTATGGATTTTTAAATAAAATATCATGAACTGTTATTTGCTTACATATACAAGTAAAATTCATAAAAAGTAAAATTTTCCCACATAACTTATTTTAAACTTGTGATTGAGAATTTGGAGCAAAAGTTGTGCAACACTTTGGCACTCATTTAACTTCTAATTGCATTCTATTGGTCATATGTGATCTTCTTGGACATCTTTGAATCCTTCAATGACTATACTACCAACCCCAACTTATTTTTTAACTATAAGTAAAACTCAAGAACTACTATTTTGACTTTGATTACAACTCGGTAAACTCTTAATATAACTTAACTAGAACATAATTTTGACGGAGAAAATTGCAAATTACAAATTTGGGAATTACTAATTATAAATTTGGACCTAACATAACCCAAATTTCGGTATTGGTTCATGTTTCGGTTGAAAAAGAAGTTAAAGGGGATCAAAGTTGGTATTTGAAAATTTGGAGCAGTAAGAAGGCACTTGGGCGCCCAAACGGAGCACCTAGGTGCCAAGAAATGGATTTCGGGACTGAAACTGAGTGCCTTGGCGCCATTGGTAGGGTCGGACTACCACTTGCTTGGTGTTAGGTTACCGCTCGAGCGCCGCTCACCTAGTGGCCTTATTTGGATAAGTTTTTGTTTTCGTTCTTCTGGCTTGTTTTTTATCATCTTTTCATCTAAAATATATAATTTTGGGTCATATATATACTTCACAAAATTTTTGGCTTTCATATAACTTTGTATGAGTTTTAGAAAGTTAAAAACACAATATTTATTGTGTTCTTTCTCTATATTATATTGAATTCTCCATTCCTCTACCAAATTTCTTGTGTTTTTGTAATGTGAATGCTAATTCATATTGTGTTTATAATCTCATCATTAATTCCTAACGCATATGATGGTTGTTAACTAAAATCACGAAAGTATTCAATATCATAAACAAGTAATAAAAAGTGAATAAAAGATAATTCCCATGAGAACTGTGTATTCAATTATATTTTGATTAATATTGATTTAAGGAAAATAGCACAATTTTATGGAGATTGGGGAAACGTAAATCTAATTCAATAGCTAACTAAATATAGAACTTTTAACTATCAAACTTAGATGAATACTCAATTAATTAACACCACCAGAACCTCAAATTCCCTATATTCCTCTAGTAAAATATCGACGTAAGTAATTGGCAATACTTATTTAAACTTGACCGTTAATGTTTTCGTATTTATTAATAATCTCTCGGGTAATATTAAAGTTCTCATATATGACCTTATTATATTTTTATGAAGGATTCAGATATATGAAAATGAACTAAATTCCAAGGACATTTACGATAAGATATACAAAGTATAATGATATGTCTCTATCCACCATCAAACTTTACAATGTACTATACTTCCTATTCCTTCTCTTGAACACAATAAAAATCACAACTCTTTGCAAATTGTTGATCAAGTAATTGAAAACATTAATAATCTATCAATCATTCAAGCCAAATAAGTATTTGACATCAAGTTCTTGAAATTAATATTAAAATTTTAAGATATAGGGTTGGCAAAACAATGCTCCCAACGAAAATACACAAAAAAGATGCTAATTGCAAATCATGGACCGGTAATTCTCAATCCATTTTCATTGTTTTTGCACTTTGAACATCTGGTATATAACTGACTCTCTGCTTGGATGATGATGCATCATGCAGAAATGCACACTTTTACTCCATTCCTGTAATCCATTGGACTCTTCATTGGACTCTTGAAGAAGATGCAAGACCACATCTTTGATTTCTCGTCTCTCGATTTCGTAGTATGTTGTAGGTTCTTCAATTGTCACTACCAAAATGGGGTAAAGTTTCTTATCTTTCTCCATCATGCTGCTGATCAGGCCCTTGTCATAGCTTACATCCTTAGTTATAGGAGCTCCAAGGGATGGAGAGGGTGCACCTGATAAAACATTGGCTACAGATGGACGGAGACTGGAAATGGGTCTCATTAAACTCGGACGATGATAGAAAAGTCAGGTTGGCGTAACAGAAGGTGGATCTCCTTTATTGACAATGATTGGAAGCGAATCATTTAAATTCTTAGCCTAAGACCTCAAGTTGAGCTACTTGGTGGACCTGTTGCTGGCAAACTATGCAAGCTGAATGATGACATACTCTGCATAATCAAGGATGGTATATTTTGCAAGCCAATGGCTTGTATGTTCTGCAAGCCGGATGAGGGAATATTCTGCAAGCTGGAGGGCATATTCTGCAAGCTGGAGGACAGATTCTACGCAATAAATGCTGCTCCATGGTTCATGGAGAGCTGCTTGATCATTTTTTATCACTTAAAAACATTACGAGCCAATTACAGTCAAATTAAATCTTTCTAATCGCTGGATGACATAGCTGCAGTCGAGGCAGCTTGTGCAGCCACTACAATATCAGACTAACTGTTGCTGGGATTTAAGCACGAGGGTTGGTGGGGGCACTGTAGCGAGACGAGGAAGATCCCAGTGCCAATAGTTGGACTCGTGGGATAATTAAAACCGGGTTTGTTACCCCGGAGTCGACTGAAGATGAATCCAGGTCTGAAACCTCGTCTTTAATAGGAATGATCGGAATCAAAGGAATGATTTGGTCATTCAGAAATTAGTTTTCCGCACTCACTAAAGCACAAGGGCTACACAAGGATAAGAGAAAACGTCTAATTCAAAGAACATCAAAAGATAACGAAATAAAAAGTTATCAAAAAAGAGACAAAAATCGTACTTTAGAGGGATAGGAGAAGGAAGTGGATAAATAGCTTCAGGCACTCTCATTTCCCGCTGATTTTGAGCTTCCAATTCTTTGCTTTCTTCCCCAGCAACCACTTACCATGCACCATCTACTACACACTGCAAAAGAATAGAAGAAAAATGTAGAAAAGTCACGTAATACATAGCATCAACCAACATACTGTGTGCTCTAATTCTGCAAGGACGATTTACCAACCCACCCACCCACCCCCTTATTTATAAATAAATTTATTATTAAAAAAAAAAGAACTTATTGGGTTCTTTCTCCTTCCTTGGAGTACGCAGAAAGTAGTTCAATCTGGAAGAGTACAAGTTCCAGAGGATGTGGAAAGCAAGAATCTCCATTTAGTGAAGAAGGCTAGGCTTGAACCTTAAATGTCAATTAATAAAATGGTCAAGTTGGAGAATGATATCATATCTTAAAAGTATTTGTCCACTAAGTAGTAATATAAGCTTTTTACCTAATTGGGCAACTCATTTTAGTCAATCAACAGATATTAGTCTATAATCAAATTATATTACTCCCCAAATGATGAATCACAAAATGCTCCATTGTGTTAGAAGTATTACATAGTACTCAAACACTTAGAGAAGAAACTAGTTGGCATATCAGACTAACATAAATAGAACTCTTATATTAAGCTTGTAAAGTAGCATCTAACTGAAAGAACCTTAAACCAGTTTGCATATCTAAAGCAAACTACTAATCTTGTTGCAACTGCAAAAGCTGCCTTGACTGATCGTAACTAGCTTGTAAAACTTCCAAGTGATAAAAAAAGGTCAACAAACTTACCATGAACCACAAAGCAGAATCCACCCTTCTCTGGCTTGCAGAATATGCCCTCCTTTAGTATGCAGAGTATGTCATCATTCAGCTTGCAGAGTTTACCATCAACCGGTCCACCAAGTAGCCCAACTTGAGGTCTTAGGCTAAGAATTTATATGATCCGCTTCCAATCATCGTCAGTAAAAGAGTTCCACCTTCTGCTACACCAACCCGACATTTCTATCAACCTTCAAATATCATGTACCAGTTCCCAGTCCCCGGCCATTTGTAGCCAATGTTTTATCGAGCACACCCTCTCCATCCCTTGGAGCTCCTATAAAGACATAAACTACAAGAGCTTGATACGGCAACAATGAGAAGAAAGACAAGAAACTTATATGTACCATATGTTTATGATTGAATACTCATACTTCTTTTGCAGAACATAAAAAACTAATGCTCTCTTTCCTAGAGTAGTTATTCTCAAACACCACCTCAAAAGCACGTGTGATTGACAAGGCTTCCTGACAAATAGTTTTAAGGAAA
The DNA here is from genome assembly GCA_903798385.1 of Fraxinus cuspidata. Lineage (NCBI taxonomy): Eukaryota > Viridiplantae > Streptophyta > Magnoliopsida > Lamiales > Oleaceae > Fraxinus > Fraxinus cuspidata. Next base: position 19,536 of record CAIGRP010002856.1, read on the forward strand.
AGAGAAGTAATTTCGAATACCAAATTCTTTGACTCCAACCTCAAATTAATATATGATAGCATCCATAAACAATTGCTTAGATTGGAGGTCGTGGATTACTCCTTTGTTTGAGATGTAATAATACAAAGAAACTAGCAGCTATTCTTCCTTATTTGATGTAATAATGACTCATATACTAATGTGCTCATCAATTGCCAGTGACCACAAGGTACTCCAAAACTGACCCTCTTTGTTCACCAATCTCTAAATTAATTTACCACTTCATACTCCATGTCTGCACTACAAAGATCCGTCTTGGAAAAAAGAATTAGGCCATAAGTTAGAACACCACCTATTAGAGAAATTGTCTCACTGAAAAACCAAACCCACCAAATATTCAGTCAATCACGCCATATAGACAATTTTTTTTTTATTAAATTGTTCAGAAATTGCTATAATTTGAAACACAACAAGAATAAAGATGAAACCCTAGACCTCAAAATAGTACACAGACCGCATGTTCGACTAATTATCTCTACCATAAAAGACAAACCCAACAAATACTAATCATCACCCAGTTCCACACACGCAATGCAATAACACAAATCCCACAAAAACAGGCCAGTGCTCAACCCATTACCTTAATCCCATTGCTCACCAGCTTCCCGAAACATCTGCTCCGTCTCAAGCAGCGAACCTATTTCGAGAATCAAGCTTCGAATTCTCTGTGCGGGGGTAGAGGTGGCATCGAAGGTTTCTTCAACGCCATTGATCCTCGGAGGGTATTCGTCGGTGCGGCGCTTGACCTGGACCTGGCATGATGGATTGGATTCCATGACCTTGCGAAAATCGCATTGCGCCAATCCATGGACAAGGCTATGCGTGGGTCGAGTGCATTGAATTCGATCCTCGCCTTGGACAAAAACTCAAATTGTTGATATACAAAAATGAGACCAATTAAATAATCCAAAGATGAAAGTCCAGTTAGAAAACTCGAAGGATGGGCCCAAACGAGATCATGTAAAGTTTCAAAACAGTACTCAAGACGGAGTCATAGAGCGGGACCCATTATCGCCAAGCCGATAAGACGCCCAAAATCTAGGCGAGCATCATCGCCCAAGCAAGCAGGACGCCCAAGATCCGAGCGAGCATGTCGCCTTATTATTATTTAAAGCGACGGTTATTGAAACAGTTCATTCCACAACCCAATGATCTCAATCATGAGCAGTTAAATAATAGGAGTGATAACAGCAGTTAAGGATAGTTTTTGACAAATAATCCATTATGGAGAAAGTGGGTAGTTATAGGACGATGAGCATCAGTTATTAACAAGTCATCTATTATGGAGAAAGTGGGTGGTTACAGAGCGATAAGCGGTTTTTCAAATAGTGCTAAAAAGAAAAACTGTCGAATGAGTATAAAAGGAAAAGGAGAACATAGAAGAAATGAGATCAAACACAACTCTCAAACAGAAAATTATGTAATTTCGTTTCTTTCTTTTTTAATTGCTAATTACTTTGCGAATTCGTGTGCTTGTNTAATTGCTAATTACTTTGCGAATTCGTGTGCTTGTGCCCCTTGGAGTTATTCCGTTTCTTTTAAATTGTAATATTCATAAATAAAGCACCAATCGTTGGGACTTTGTCTCGAAATGTCGTTGTTCCTTACACAATCGTCTAAACCTTCTTCTAATTGTTAGCAAGACCCGATTTTCCGTGCAAAACAATTTGGCACGCCCGGTGGGACCATTGGTGTTTGAAGATACGTAAAGTGAAACAATATGCCTTATTTCTGATAAGGAGCCAGCAAGCCAACGAATAGTCCAGTATGTGGTCGAAAGATATGAGGAGCAGCAAAATACTCCACGATCGGAAGGACATAATCAAAATCGTTACGAGCCCATGACGGAATTGAGTCCCCGAACCATGCGTGCATTGTTTGGTG
>CAIGRP010002877.1:0-21609 GCA_903798385.1 Fraxinus cuspidata
ATTTTCAAACTTTTAGTTTTGTCCATATATAATGGCTTTTTCTTCAAGAAAGAATGTGTCTAAGGGGTCTTTTAAAGTAAATATGGCACTGATTCGTGTCGAGGTTGGTATGCCTCCCAAAATCCCTATTGAAAGGATTATGGAGGCCATGGGCGGCCTTCATAGTGCATGGATATGCTTGAGGGTCTCATAGATTTTAGTATCAGGTGGGGGGCTTCTTTATGGCAGATGGATATTAAGGAGGAGTAGTTGGAGACTTTTAGCGAGAGGTATAGGATTCTTGATAATGTAGAGATGTTTGTGCCGACCCCAAATAAGAGAGCCTATTTCCCTAGGGAAGGGTGTGTGGCAGTTAGCTAAGCTATTCTAGTTGGAGGGATGAAACTACCCTTACACCCACTCTTTAGGTACATTCTTAGGCACTACAACTTGGCCCCAACCCAGCTAGGGCCAAATGCAAAAAGCAAATTAGCAGAGGCTTTTTTTCTTTGAAAGGAGATCACTTTTGGCGATGATAAACCTCCACACATTTTCCAGACCCTTTTCAACCCCGAGATTCTAGTGGGAGAATGACTGCAAGTGGTGGTACTGTTGAACCCCTGGGACCTGCACTTTCCTTTCATTTGGGGGACCCCCAACCTCCATCAAGAATTGAAAGTCATCTTGCTTTTGGGTTTGGAGTCGTTGGCAGACGATGGAGGAAGATGCGATCCCAGAGATCACTGTGTCGACCCAATACCACGAGTATAATGAGTCAAACTTTCATCTAGTGTAACACTTCTTTTGTGCATTTGTTCATCTATCTTAGTGAGTCTAATGTTAATTTTGTGCAACTGTAGTTAATCGGTTCGAGCTCGAGCCATCTGAGTAGAGTATTATAAAGGCCATCTACGAGCTGCTCTCAGAGAAGAGGTCTTTCAAAAATGTTATTGGCAAGCGAAATATCTTTGTTACACACCGGTTGATGGCTACCAAGGGTAAGACATCTTTGAGCTATTCCTCTTATCACGTGAAATGCATCATTTTGGGCAGTTGCTAATGCTTCGCCCTTTGTTTGTAGGTCAACACAACAAGAAAGAGTACATCAAGCCGGACATGATTTTAATGAGACTCCTAGGAGAGGTGAAAAATAAGAAGCCCTTGGGCTCTACTTCCTCAACTTACAAGATCCAGCGTGACGAGCTGGCCTGCCACTCAAAGGCGAACCCCCCACCTTTTCTAGAGAAAAAAGGAAAAAATGAGAGAAGGGGAAAGAATGAGAAACTTCCATGGAGAGGCCCCAAAAAGGAAGTTGGTCCTATCAAAGAATACAGAGCCTCTCCCTCTTCCTAAGCGTCAAACAACCATTGGGGAGTCCTTGCGACAGCCCATTATAGTAGAGCCCATATCCTCTATGAAAATTGTGGATGTGGAAGAGGCGATAGAAGGGGAGGTAAGCCTCGTTAAGTAGAGACGGGGCAAGGAGGCCAGGACTGCCCCATCTAAAGGAAGGCTCAAAATTTCCTTGGTGAGAGGTCGGACGAAATTGCCTCCACAGTTATGGAGATACTCTCCGCTAAGGTCAAATGGGCTACAAGAGTCCATCGCAAATATTGGATTGACAAGTATTCTTCATATGTCGAGACCTGTGATGCAGTTGATATGGTGGAGGCTGGGCTCGCCCTACAAGCTCGCTCTCAGGGCTTCTTTCTAAATGCCTAAATGGAGATGATGCGGCCGCAAGGCCTCAATAAAGAGCATCTTCAGAGGGCCAATGATGTAGAAGCGGCTCTAAAGAAAGCTAAGGTTGATGTGTCTTCCGCTAATGAGGCTATTGAAGCCTCCAAGTTAAAGCAAGAAGAGGCGGAGTCGAAGATGGATGCAGTTTCCAAAGAAAATGATGAATTGAAAAAGGAAGTCTATCTTTGCAAAGTTGAAGTGAATGCACTAACAAAGCGTATGGAGAATTTTGATAACCTTCAAAGGATCGCTTCGTCAGCCTTAGAGGTTGATAAAAATAAAAAGAAGGGGGAGCTGAAGGCTCAAGTTGAAGAGCTGACTGCTAAGACAGCTAGTCTAAAGAAACACCTAAGTATTGGTAGGGGAGGCAGCTGTCAACAATTATGTGGCTCATTTTCATGAGACGGCGGAGTATGGCGGTCTCAATTTATACTGGAGGAAGGTCACGTACAACAGAGTCTTTGAGAGGCTCGTTGCGCTGCATCCTCAGCTAGAGCTATCTTCTTTAAAGGAAGAGTTTCTAGCGGACGAGCCCTCCACCCCCGCCAATGAAGAAGAGGACTCGGTGGAAGAGGTAGGCGCCCAAGGGGAGCCTCAGCAGGATGATGCTGCCATTTACACTAGGTCTCCTTATTTGTAATTTACTGTAACATTTCTCCTTGTAGTGAATTCAATTTTATTCGTAATTTAATTCCAATTTCGCAACATTTCCCTCATGATAGCATCCTTCGCGTTTGTAACTGATTGACTTTGGGCTCGCCATAACCAATTGCATTTTAATAACTTACGGGCTCACCATAATTGATTGAATTAACAACTTATGGCTTGCCATAATTAATTGAACTTTAATAACTTATAGGCTCACCATACTTAATTGAATTTTAACAACTTATGGGCTCACCATAAATAATCGAACTTTAATAACTTATGGACTCGCCCTAATTAATTGAACTTTAACAACTTATGGGCTCGCTATAATTAATCAAACTTTAATATCTTATGTGCTCGTCATAATTAATTGAATTTTAATAACTTATGAGTTCGCCATAATTAATCGAATTAATCTTAACAACATGTGAGCTTGCCATAGTTAGTTTTGAATAAGTAATATGAGCTAATCATAACTATTTTAACTAGATTAAATATGGGCTCGCCATACTTCAACTTGAACAATCTATGAGCTTGTTATAATTACTGCGAGTTAAATTAACTTATGGACTTTTAGTTGATCACAGCAGTATGAGTTTCTCATACTTAACATATGAGCTTGTCATAGTTAAAAAAACAAAGTTGTTGAGTTGATACTTGCCTTAATCACAAAAGGTACATAAGCAATGATCATGGTCTTACTGATAATACATTATTAAACGTTCAACATTTCAAGGGTGGGGCTGTATCTTTCCATCCAAGCTTTCAATTAAGAAGGTCCATGTCATGATGTCGCCATATATACGATAGGGGCCTTCCCAGTTTGGACTCAACGTGCCAACACCAGGCTCTTTAGAAGACAGAAAAACCCTTCTAAGCACAAGATCGCCCCTTCTAAATGATTTCCTCTCGACCTTGGCGTTGTAGTTTCTCACCATTTTTCTTTGATAGGAGGCCAACTTTATCTGCGAATTATCCATCCTTTCTTCAAAGAAATCAAGCTCGCATCGCCTTATTTCGTCGTTGGATATCTCGTTGAAGTGCAAGCAGCGAGGTGAAGGAATACCCACTTCGGCTGGGCTCATGGCTTCGGCTGCGTATGCCACGAGAAGGGGGGTCTCTCCCATTGCAGTTCGGCTGGTGGTGTGAATTGCCTACAACACATGGGGGACCTCGTCCACCCATACCCCATTTGACATATCAAGTTTCTTTTTCAAGAGGTGCTTGATAGTCTTGTTAACTGTCTGAACTTGGTCATTTGCCTGGGGTGGTGAGGGGAGGAAAAGTGCTTTTTTATACCCAATTCGTTACACAAGTCTCTCAACTTCTTGTTGTCGAACTGTTGCCTATTGTCTGTTACGATCGAGTGGAGGATTTTGAATCGACAATGATGTTCTTCCATATGAATTTAGAAGTGTTCGCTTCGATTATTTTTGCCAATGATTCTACCTCGACCGACTTAGTGAAGTAATCAATGGCAACAATCACATAGCTTGCACTTCCCTTTCCTTTTGGCATAGGGCCTATCGGTTGGCCCCCTCACTTGGCTAATGGCCAGAGGTTGGATATTATGGTCAATTCTTGTGATGGTTATCTTTGGATGGAGGAAAAATACTGAAACTTGTCTTACGTTCTCACGAATTGCACAGCATTCTTTTTCAAAGTTAGCCAGTATGTGAGGCATGGGCCACTGAGCGATTCGTCACGTAGGCTAATTGGGCCCCTTTATGGGTCCTAGTTTTTCAAAGCAGATAACAATTAATTATGATTTTGTTTGCCACCAAATTTTTGTTTCTTTCAAATTCTAATTGTTGTGATATTTATAGTAATTATACCTAATTATTGTAATTATATACTAATTATTCACTAATCTTAATTAACTATTTTTCCCCCGATAATATTCAATGCAGATTTTATTATAAATGCCTTCATATGGATTAATATTATTTGGATTTTTAATCAAATCTTGATATATTTATTATAATTTGTACTTGTTAATTCTTTTTACTGTTGGACATAATTTTATATTCGAGTTATTGAATACAATAATGTGGATCTTATTTACAATTTCATAAGATCTATAAATATTTCCAAAGAATATTTTATTGTTGTTCCTGAAATAACACATTATTATTGATATTCTAGTTGGATTTTACTTGCTCCCCATAATTTATGTTAGATTTTAAATAATTATGCTCTTCGGGAGCAAGTAAAATTTAACGTAATTTATGTTTTTACTTCAAAAGAGTAAATTCTTAGATAATTTTATTATAATAATATTTGATTGCTCCTAATAAGCGTGAATTATAATTTTCAATATTTTAGAAGAATATTGACATATAGCTCTTCAAAAAGTAATAATAAAATATACCGTACTCTAAGAGTGGCACACGTCTCAAATAATTATATCTCGTTGTATTTTTGAAGAAACACAAATTGACCAACTCAATATTGGGTTGTAATTTTTAAAATCAAATAATTTTCTATATTATTAACTTTCAAGAAGAATATTAATTTATCTACTCCTGAAAAGCATACAGTTATAATTTCAATATTCTAGAAGAATATTGTATTATTGCTTCAGAAAAATAATAATAATTCATATTAGTATTGTTGAAGCATATCGTATTGTGTTCCTAAAGAATCTCAAATTTATACATATTAATATTTTAGAAGAATGTTATAATTAATTTCAATATATCAATATTCCTGAAAAAAATTGTTCTATTAGTTGTGAATAATCATAATTAAGTATATATTAATATTCCAAAAGAATATTGTTTTGATATTATAGAAGAGTTAATATTGTGTAATTTGGGAGATCTTAAAATTTTACTATTGATAGTATTCTCTACTAAATTAAAGAGAAACACACCAAGTTTCTAAAATGTATGGTATAATTAAAACAAACATTATATTGAACCACAAGTTCATTTTGATTTTATTGTTTGGCATGACCAATTGGACCATAATCGAATCAATAATAATGTGTAATTAAGGATTTAAATGGATATTCAAAGAAGAACTATAAGATTTTTCAATTGGATGATTATCTATATTATTCTCTTTACCAACATTTGATCATTATACATCACTAGCTAAAATAGGGACTAAATTTAATTTATTTCAGAAAATTAATTAGGGTGATAAATGAGGCACCGTCACCCACTACGTTAACCATGCAAATATTATTTGTATCTAATAGATTTGATAAAAATATTAGATGATTACATGTGTTCGCAACTTGAAATTTGTGAAAGTACTGCTCAAATTATAAGTATAATTTTCAGATTATACAATCAAGACGGCATGTCTTGTTAATACTAGTGATCCTAAATCTCAACTTTTTTGTAAGTATTAGCTGAGATGTCGATACATGATTTAACATTATTGTTTGTTAAACTCTTCATATTAATTTAATTTGAACAAAATACTTCTCATTTCTGTTTAAGGAAAGCCATTACGCATCATACCAAAATTATAGTTCTCCTAGTTATAACTTAACTTATGGTCAGAGCCTAATTTTTCCATCAAACTATTTCGATAGTTCAGTATATATAAAATTAATCCATCACAATGCACTGGAAAGTAAAGAATGCTGAGAATAAATGCTTAGTTTGAACCCTTATCCCAAATGGATAATATTTTATAACGTAATAAAAATGATTGTCAATTCTCTTGGCATTAGGTGGAGGAATTAAAAATTGAAAATAATATACAAATGCATCATTATCTAAATCCTCGCAAAAGACATTTTGACTCACAAGTTCGAAGGATAATTCATTTAGATGTATTTACTAGATCAAAGAGATTAACAATATCATATATAAACTTTAAATACTCTAACTCGAATTGACTCCTGGAAGGACAATTCGTTAATATTATATTTATTAAATTTATGACTTGTTTGAAGCACCATGATATTCGATTCTAAAATTAAAATCTTCAATTGAAAATAGAGCAATTAGAAAAGATGGATAACAAGGCATATACTTCTGATAAATATTTAGACATAACAAATTATAAAATCCTAGAAGAGGTTCAGGTACCTGAAATAATGAAAATTGAGATATTTCAATAAGTTATGTCATTATGGAAAAAGAAGTAAAATCAAAAAAGAAAGGAAAAAAGTTTGTTGACAACATTTTTGCACATGATGTAATGCATCATATAGCTAGGAATCAAAATAAATGCGTCGAAATATATCGATTAAAGTAATAATTGGCTAAATAAAATGGACGCGATCTTAAATTGAATTTACTAAAGAAATTTGAAGTTTCTGGACCTGTTACCCTAAAAATTTAAAGATGTATACTTATGCGAAAAAGAAATGAGAAAAATAAAATCGTAATATGAAATGCATGACTTTTGACAAATGAATTTTTTGAAAATTTGTATAAATAAATAAATTATCATGTAGTGGATGTCACAAATTTCTATTTCATTAGCGTGACATGCAAGAAATTTTATAAATTATAGATAATTTATCTTGTATTATTTTGATGCTATCCTTGAAGGATTTAATATATCTGAAGCATAATTCAAGTGATATTATCATGAGAGGGAGTACATACGCGTTGTAATTTTTTTCCTTGACCAAAGTTTTATCCTATTGGGTTTTCTAGGCAAGATTTTAAATGAGACAACTTTTGTAGCTTCTTTAAAATAATAATGTACTATTTTCTTCATTAGGATTTTTCGCACATGGTTTTTCCTAATAAGATTTTAAGGAGGCATATTTTTTGTGTAATGAATATCCATAACCTAAAAGATATTTACCCTCAAAATAATATTCTGACATATATATATATATATATATATATATATATATGAGACTTCTAAAAAGCTCAACAAAACTGCAGATTATTTGAAAAATAAACAAATATTGGATTTGCAATTGTAACAGTTCATGTTGATGACTTAAATTTAATTGGAACCTCTGAAGACCTCAACAAAACTGCAGATTATTTGAAAAATGAATTTGAGATGAAAGATTTGAAAAAAAATCAAATTCTATCTCGAATTGCAGATTGAACATTTCCCTGAAAGATTATTTGTTCATGAATCTACATATATAAAAAAAGTCTTAAAACGCTTTTATATGGATAATACACATCAATTGACATCACATATAGTTGTTCGATCACATGATGTGAAAAAAAATCCATTTCGTCCACTTGAAAATGAAGAGGTTCTTAGTCCTGAAGTATCATATCTTAGTGCAATTGGATCGTTAACTTATCTTGTAAACTGCACTCGATTAGACATAGGTTTTTTTGAATATCTCTTTGCAAGATCTAACTCTACACCAACTCGAAGACATTGAAATGATGTTAAACATATTTTTCATTACCTAAAGGGTACTATTGATTTCGGATTATTTTTATTCTCAAAAGTCAAGATCTGCATTAGTGGGATATGCAGATGCAGGTTATCTCTCTAACCACATAAAGCTAAATCTCAAACAGTATATGTGTTTACACGTTGAGGAACAACTATATCATGGAGGTATGTGAAGCAATCATTGACAACAACATCTTCAAATCATCTTGAAATTATTGCAATCCATAAAATAGGCCGAGAATGTGTATTGTTGAAGAACATGACCCATCGTATCCAAGTATCATACGGATTAACTTCAACAAAAGATAGTTCAACAATTTTGTATGAAAACAATGCTGCGTATATTGCACAACTCAAAGAAAGTTATATCAAATGTGACAAGATGAAGTATATTTCTCAATTCTTTATATACACATGAGCTTCAAAATAATGACGACATCGATGTTCAACAAATTCACTGAAGTGACAATGTGATTGATTATTTACAAAAGCACTGCCAATATCAACACTCAAGAAATTGGTTCACGAGATTGAAATGCGTCGACTCAAAGATTTTTAGTGATCGTTATCAAATGGAGTAGTACTTTTTTTTCCACTTAGGTTTTATCCCATTGGGTTTTCCTAACAAGGTTTTAATGAGACAGCATTTATTTTTAATACTCCAAAATAATTGTGTTTCCTTCATTTGATTTTTTTTCCCGATGGCCTTTTATCAAGCCAGGTTTAACGATGCAAATATTTTGTAATGTGTTATTCAAGAGAGAGTGTTGTAAATGATAAGTTTATTAGTGAATGACAATTGTACCCCTACAGCCCTAAAAATTATTACCATTATATCCCTAATCATTCTCTATAAATATGGGGATTTGATTCTCATTATAAAATATACAAGTCTATTAGCTTATCTTGTTTTCTCTCTAATTTATAACTATTAAAATATTTATAAATATTTATTTATTACCATCTATTTGACTCGGCTCAACCCTCATTGAACCTTTTGACCCTTGACCCCTTCTCTTTTCGACCCGGCCAGGTTTTAAAACATTGTTTGTGTTAAGTTTTATAGTTTTTGGCAATCTTTATGCAAAAATATAATTATAAAAGAGTTTTAAAAGTCAAAGAATCAATTGATAGGTTGTATAGATGAACTATGAATCTTTGGGTTCGTTTATGGATCAAGGAGAAAAAGTTGTCGACGCTAGCTTGCCGCAGGCTAATTTTTGAGCGTCCAAAATAGAACATTTGCCGCTAGCCCGCCATGTCTCTCAAGCCGTGCTCCTGCTGCTTTCCTACTATTCGAGTGGCGACGTTTCCTGAGAAACCCTAATTTGCAATTTTCATGAAATTTTTCTATCTATCATATACTGCTCTAAAACTTCTATACTATAAATACACATGCCCCACTTTGTAAAAAAGGTTAATTGAACATTGTTTTATAATAGAGATCACATCCTACATACAGTTCAATCTTATCTTGATTCATCCAAATCAAAATACTAAAACCCATACTTCCAAAAAATCTGTCACCAATCTGAAAATTGTGGAAGGAGATTGGAGTTATGGTTGGAAGAGAATGAGGAGTTCTTGGTGATCCACATGAAACAGATGATTTTAGAAGATTGGGAGCTAGTGTAGGAGCACGCAGTCTAGGAGAGTCTTCGTGATTACAGTTAGGAGGACCGAAAGTACTAGAGTTGGAGTCTAGACCGTCTTATAAGTCGATTAGTTTATAGTGGATTCTTATTGGCTTGGGCCCGAAGTTTTGTTTTGTTTTTTTTTTTTTTTAATCTCGTGAAGGGTTTTCTCCATCATCAATTTTGTAGTATTATTTACTTTTCTACAATCAAACAATTTTGATAATTCAAATTAAGATAATATTGAATGTGAATTATCTGGATTATTTAATAATAGTAATTTGTTGCTTTTATTAATTGATAAATTTAAATTTTGAATAAAACACATATTCACCCCCTCTAGGTGTTAGTTGGATCAAATTTTGTTATTTCAGGTTGTAATATTGTATACAATTTAGCTTTTATTTGATTTGCACATATATAAACAAATCAAATAAATATGTAAACACAATAATTATTTGAGAACATTTTATTCAACTGTATATAGATTAAAAATGAATTGTCAAGATGTTTGTTTAGCTGATAGTTCAAGTATGCATACCATTCTTCAAGATAATTTTTTTTTGTTTGGTCTCTAAAATAATGTTGATTCGGTAATGTGTGCATTGAATATTGTTGAATAGTTTGAAATAGCTAGTATATCTTATCAAATAATATAAAATTATATATTAACGATGCACTTTATTCCAACAAATTCAAATCACATTGAGATGGTACAAAAGAAATAATATTGAATATTTTTGCATAACTTATTTTGTATCTAGCTAAAGGGCCTCTTTGATTTGAAGTGGTTTCCAAGGAAGATCCAAAAGGAGTGTTTGGTTGGGCAAAATTTCTTGGCAATTCATTTTCTTGAACATGGCTCACACGGTGCCAATTCATTGATTTTGATTCCCAGTTTACTTTTAAAAAACAATTGATAATGGAAACAAATTTTATCTCCAACTGTAAAAAAATTCTATTCCTTTAATGGACAATTTCAATATTAAACAAAGTCAAACAAATATCAAAAGATCCAAAATTTCAATATTTTTCACGTGGAAAATTATACTAATCAAACACAATTAATTGATAATTCATAGGAAAACAATTCTAGGCAATTCAATTCCCTATAATTCATTTTCTTTCCACCAAAATTCCACTCTCACAATCAAACGGACCCTAAAAGAAAATTTCTTGGCAATTCCCCTATGGGAAGTACTAGTTGATCTAAAAAAATTTATACTTTGACATGATTAACTTGGACATCCAACTATAACGATGCAACGAATACTTAACAACTCATATAGAAATCTCTTAAAGAAATAGAAAACTCATCTACCTAATAATTATTAATGTGCTATTTGTTCATAATGCGAGTTAATTATCATACCTTCCACTGTAAAAGTAATTATTGAATTTTCAACTTTTTTAGAAATAATTAATGGAGATATATTTGGGTTGATATACCCCACATGCAGACCATTTCATTATTTTATGATTTTAATTGATTCTACAACTAGATGGTCCCAAATCTTCTTACATTCTACTAGGATTGTTGATTATGCTATACTATTTGCTCAAGTCATAAAATCTTGAGGTGAATTTTCTGATCACTCAATCGAGTCAATTCGTTTTTATAATACTCGTTCATTTAGATCACAAGCATTCAATGTGTATTCCAATTGCTCATCCATACACAAAATGGATTAGTGTAGACATTAATCAAACATGGACAATTCATTACTAGATCATTGCTTATGAAAATAAAGCTTCTAACTTTTATTTGGGATCATACCATATTACATGTTGCAATATTGGTTTGTATAATACCAACTGTTTATTATCAATACTTATCTTTACAACTTGCATTTGTCAAGAACCTAATATCTCTCTTTTGAGTTTTCAATTGTGATGTCCAAGTCTCAATATCACCAAACAACGTACCAAAATGGATCCCCAACGAGAACTTGAAAATTGTGTTGATTTGATTCACCATCCATTAAACATTTAACACGTGATTTGTTTACTGAACATTTTGTAAAGTATCATTTTGACGAAATTTATTTTTCAAGTTTGGGAGGGGCAACCCTATATTCCAAAAAACAAGGACACGTTTCTTGATATGAAATATCTCTTTCTCAAGTTTATCCTCGCAGAAATCCATGTGAACAAGAGATTTAAAAATTATTCTCTTATAAAGATTTGGAAATCAACTACCTGATGTGTTTGTTGATATAAGGAAAGTGACAAAAGTTATATGCATAAGTAAAAAATATTTCAGTAAAAATTGATATCCTTACACGAAAATATGCTATAGCGAATGAATATCAAATACGCCGAAAACATAATCGACTAGTTGGTACAAATGACTTTGTACCTTGAAACATAATCGACTATATTGCCTTCTCCCCAGTATTTTTATCATTGGTCTCATCAGTATTGATTCATTCCAGCTGCATTATATAGGGTACTAATATGAGAAAGGTTGGATAGATGTTGGCGTCGTTTTCAATTAGCAATACGGTCTCTTCGGTGAGTACATGGACCCATCAATATTGATAGCAGACATGATGCTGTCTTTAGAAGAAAAGAACCACTAATGAGGGGGCATATTTTGGTAGTTTTTTAGAATTTTCAAATTTTTTGACGAGTGAAATTACCTTTGATATGATTTGGAAAGTTAGGCGCAATGAAATACTTTGAAATTTTTTACGACATTAAAAGTCCTATGGTTAAAAATAATGAAGTTACAAAAAAAATTAATAGTGGAATAAATACATTCCATTTAAGCTCATAATCGATCTAAAACACAATAAAATATTTATTATTATGGAATATTGTAGTCTTATATTATAGCTAAGTATAGAAATTCGTAAACTTCTGTTTATCTAGTTAATATCCATTAATCAATTTTGAGTTAAATCCTAAGATTGACAGTCCCGACTATCAATCACTACTTAAACGTCTATAATTATAGTACACATTGATCTTATTGCCTTTTCTTTGATTTCACAACAGGAGTTGATTTACAATGTAATACCCCAAATCTCTATGAATGTCTTATATGAGAGCTTGAGGACTAAATTTCAATTCTCGAGGGACCAAAGTAAAAACCTTCAAACATGAGATTTTAGCTCATTTCATTTCTTTATTCGTACAATGTACCCCTTCTAAACAAGATATCTTCAGCACAAAAGGGAATGCAGAAATTCCAAAACCAAGTAAGCTCGAAATTGTGTGCACATATTCTTCTGTAGTGACATAGAATATCTAAATCTAAATCTATCTACAATTTTAACATTGTTATCCTAAGCAAGAAATTTAGTAGAAAGATTTAACGAGTTGCTCAGTGGACGAAAGATAAAAGTTATGCAAACACTTGGCTTGGTTGCCCCTCCTAGGTCTCCGTTCCATTTAAAACCGTCTACACATTTCACTCAGAAGTATCTATGATGCCCCTTCTCTCAATTTTCCCACACATGTTATACATTAATTAATACCCTTTATCAAAACTAGAATTGTCTTCTATCTTTTTTGCTTATAGGAAGATGGTGGAATGGAATCATGTGTTCTAGCAAACTATGACATGTATGTGATAAATTGATGAGGTAAAAATGCTTCCTTCATGTAGCTCATGTAAAATCTCGTAATCTTTGGATGAAATTAATCCGGACTACTAATTTTCATATCTATATTAGATTTCTTTATCAATGAGAAATATGAAGTCACTTGTTATATTGGTAACGAAATGTAGTAATAGTTTTCATGCATCTCATTTGACGGGTGGAATCGAAACTTGTCTTGGCTATATATGCATGTGATGGGACATATTAGATACGACGTATGATAATTAAATACATTCTCTCTAGTATATTAAGTCACTGTTTGGTAAAAATTAAAATTTTAATTTAAGTTAAAGTCAACAATTAATTATAATCACATATCATATGGGTCCAAAACCTTTTCAACCACACATTTCATTAACTTCTATCAGAGTGTATTAAAAATTTGATTTTAATCCTAATCAAACAGTGGCTAAGTTTTTAAGACAAGGTAATTCAATAATATAAATTAAAGTGCGAAATTTTATCATGACAGGAGAAATACACACAAAAAAGAGAAAAAGAAAAATATATAGCTGTTGGCAATGCCATATGTACGTATAGAAGTGATCAAGGAACAATTGTTGGAGTCAACTCAGTTTGGCTTGAATCGTGCTTAACATTCTTATTGTTGGTGCTATGTTTCATCTCACCATAGAAATAGGAAATAAAACCCCAAAGTGAGAGGAAAAGAGAAATGCCTTTTTCTGCTTGAAACTTTTCATGATAGAAAATTACTGCTAATACTTCTGTCACGGGCAGTAGAAATGTTAAAACAATGCCTGATAAAAGAGATGAAGAGTAGAAAATGACTCCAATTGAACCCAAGAAGAAACACTGCCAAACAATTGCATTCCAAACCACTACCAAATAGTATTTGCCTTCTCCAAGTTTATATACTTTAGCCTCCTTTGAGATTGCCTACAAATATGTAGTTGCAAGTGTTAGTTAACAATTCAAACATAAGATGTAGTGTGTTTACCACAAAATTATAATTAACAAATGCCTCCCACTTATGATTTTCTCCTCATAACTCTCAATGCTTGATGCTTAGCAAAGAGTAAGAGCAAGAGCATAAATGACTATTTGAGATGAAGATATTTGAATTTGTATGCCTTTCTTCTTTTAGGCAGGACTATTCATATATTTCCTTAGAGACCTTAGAGGTAATTGGGTACTTTTAATAAGGAGTTTGTGTCCTAACTTTTAATACCAGCTTGGACTTACATTAATTTAAGGAGAGCTTATAAAGATTTAATAGTCACTTCAAAGAAGAGGATTAAGAGATCACCAAGTCAACTCGACCCATGATAGGTCAGCTCTACTCCATGAACTCGACCTATGGCTCAACTCGACCATGGTAAGTTAGCTTTACCCATGATGACCTATTCGGTAGACCTCAACAACCAATCAATATGCTTAAATTTGGGCAGTAACTTGATACTATAGCTGAAAAATGTTGGGTGGCCAAGTTGGTTGATTAGAAGCCTATAAATAGAGGCAAATGGTATCCTTCAATGGGCCAAAGTCAATGTATTCTCTCTAGTACACTCTAAAAATGCTCTAATAAATACAACTCACTGTCTTCTTACTGGTGCAGTGAATTACCTCATTCAATTTATCAATTAAGTTGATCAAAATTAATTATGTCATTTTTTGAACGTTAATAGTTTGGTTCTAGAAGGAAGGCCATCATGAGTACAACCCACATCTCATAAAATTTCCTAAAAAATAGAATTAGCTCATCCACATAGAGTCATGAGCATAGATCAGCATCAAAAAGCCGTTCGTTTACCTATCCTAGTGATACAAGTTTTCCCAAAAATTTCCAAAGGAGAATTATTTTACTATCTAATGATACAAGTTGGACATCCCCAACTTTCTTCCATAAGAGAGCTCATCAAATGCTTTACAAATGCTATATAAAGAATAGAGCAAAAGCAGACCATTATTGTCCCAGTGGCCGATACAAAAATTGAATCCCATGTTTGGGAAAGAAATAGAAGACCTTCCGTTCAAAGCAGTCCTCCACCTCGAGCAAAATGAATCCTTACCCAAGTCGGTCCAAGTCTTGACTGGCCTTACGTTACTGAGGTGCAATCCCTTGTATGGGAAAAAATTGACAGCTTCCTATTCGAATGTCCTTTACCTCGAGAAGAATAAACCTCTAAAAGAGCTGGGAATGTTTTTGATAGGCAGGATAAACAACCTAGCCCCATTCAAAATAAGCCCACTAAAGAAACGGATGATGAGAACTACCAAGTCACTTAAGGAAGCGAATGGCTGAATATCTTCCAAATAAGCTAAAGATGCCCTAGCTCACAGAATACAAGGGAGGAGGAGGTCCCATTAGTCACCTCTACAAATATACATCATGGATGGAGCTGAAAGAAGCCAACATGTGTAGATCTTTCCCTTTAGTTTTATGAAATAAAGCCCAGAGGTGGTTCGTAAAGCTACCATAAAGTTTAGTCAGACTTTGACCAACCTGGCTACAGCCTTCGTAGCTCAATTCATGGACACCAAGGCTAGGACCATGTCCAAAGAACGATTGATGACCATAAAACAAGGACGAAATGAGTCATTAAAATGTTACCTCAACAAGTTCAACAAGCAAATTGTAGAAGTGGAAAAGATTTTAGATGATGCTATCTTCATGGCTACTTTGTTAGGGCTAAAGACCAATACAAGATTTTGGTGGTCCATGTATGAAGACGAACCTAGAACCTACCACAAATTCTTGAGCCGAGCTAAAAAGTTTATGGGGGCAAAGAGGCGACCTCAAAACAAGAAGAAGCAATAGATGAGCTCAACAGTGTAACTCAGTCAAAGAAAATGAGGTTCGACAAAAAGACCCCTGCCAGAAAGGAGGAAGGAAAGAAGGGAGGTTAAGAGACCTCACACATATCCAGAAAGATTATAGGAGTACCATCCTCTAAATACAACCTTAAAAGGGGACTTTATGCTAGTGGAGGACATGGAGGTCTTCCATAGACCTCTTCCCTTAAGAAAGACTTGAATGGGTCCCAACCAAACTAAATAATGCTGATATCATAGGTTTGACAAGTTAAAACATCAAAGAATTTCGGTACCTTAAAGAGCAGGTGAAAGTCCTAATCAGGCAAGGTCAACTCTTAAGAATTTATTACTAAGCTATGGAGATGACTAAAAAATCTCCAATGCAAGCACCACCTATACATTAGTAGGGGAACGCTTCACCATCTCCTCCATATACGATAACGAGGTCTACATGGCAGATTCTGACTTTAGCCCACAAGATCCCATGGTAAGAATATATAATAATTGAGCCGAACTAGTGTAAGAGGTGGATAAAATACGGGTCAGCTCGGAGTTCATTCACCCAAACCTAAATGTGTTCACTTGGAGTCCAAAAGCTATGGAGGGAATCGATCCGAAGGGTTGGCCACAAGCTCAACATCGACCCCTTAGCTCGGCCAGAACAACAAAGGAGGAGACCACTTAACCGAAAAAAGAATAAAGTTGAGCTAAACTGCAGCATACGAACAGGGAAGTGCCAAGTACAGTAACCAAAAAGTACACGAAAGAGAATTTAAGGTCGATGACCTCGTACTTGGGAATGTCTTCCTCGTCGCAAGAGAACTCGACCCCGAATCCCTAGTCCCTTATTGGGAGAAACCTAACAAAATAATCAATATTCTATGAAAGAGCACTTATGAGCTAAAAGATATGCAAGGCACACCTCTCATATACCCTTGGAACATAAAATATTTTAAAAATTAATATCAGTAAAAGTAAAGGTTCCACGAAAATGTACTTTCAAATATCTTAGCATTAGCCCACCTCAATAAAATAGGTATCGAAGTAAAGCAATATTTGAAGAAAAATATTCGAACAGAGCCATCTCTTTAGCGACACAGAGCCTACTATTTAGCAGCACGATATAAGGTTGTAAGAGTTGAAACACTTAGACAAAAGTTTGCTCTTGAGCAGCATAAAGCTTGATCTTCAACAGCACAATCAAAGGTTGTAAATACTGCAATACTTAGACAAAAGCCTGTTTTTCAAGGGCACAAAACTTGCTCTTCATGGACACGATCTAAGATTGTAAGTGCTATAACACTTGGACAAAAGCCCGTTCTTCAACGATACAAAGCCCAATCTTTAGTAGAACAATCTAAGGTTGTAAGTGCTACAATACTTAAACAAAAGCTCACTCTTTAGGGGTACAAAGCCTTCTAAGGTTGTATGTCATCAATGTATACTTCCATTGTTTACCTAGTTGATTTAACAATATTTTGTTCACTAGCCTTTGATAAGTGACCTTAGCATTTTTTAGTCACAATGACATTACCTTATAACAATATAATCCTCAATCTATTACGAAGGTAGTGTGTTCTTCATTTAGTCCATAAATGGGGATCTAATTGAATCCCAAATACGCATCCATAAAGCTTAATAGCTTATGTTTCGTAGTCGTACCCACCAGTTGATCAATCCAAGGGAGTGGAAAACTGTCCTTGGGACATACATTATTTAGGTTTGTAAAATCCTGACAAATTCGCAGTTTTTCATTGCTTTGGGCAGTATTACTAGATTACATACCCGAACCGAGTATTGAATTTCACGGATAAAACCATTTTCTAACAACCTATCCATTTCGTTTTCAATGCTTCATACCTTCCGGCACTCATTAGTACCCTCATTTGCATTTTAAGTTTTATCTTGGGATCTATTTTTAAGGCATGACAAGCTATTTTGTGATCTATTCCCACCATAGCAGCATGTTTCTATGAGAACACACCTAGGTTTGTTTTCAAAAAAATCTTTCAATAGGCCTTTTATATGTTCATTCAATTCTTTGCCAAATTTCAGGGCCTTACTCGTATCTTCTTAACTGACAGAAAAACTTTCTAGTTCTTCAACTGCAGTCACTTCTGATATGTAGCCAGTTATACAAAGATTGATTGAATTATCGATTTCAAGTTTCTTCCAAGACTATTCATCTCAACTATAGCAGTTATATTATCCTTGGGAGTATATCCTCTTTTCCTTGGGTCGATGGTTTTTTTGCAGGATTCCTTGAGTGTATTTTATAGAGGCTTCGCATCTATTCATGGAAAAACTCACATGATGGAAGAAAATTGTTATGTTCGCCTGTCTCATGGTTGGCTATCCGAGAATTCTTGCTTATGTGGAATTTTCCTTTGTGATGTAGAAATCTTTGTATCTCTAATATGCCATATCTTCACTAGTAGAATGATCTGCTTGTGAAGGATTAGGCAGTCTCCAATGAAGTAGTGAGGCTCCAACACAGGAATCTAGGGATTATATTTTTGAATTCGATTGAAAATGGCTTTATATAAAACATTCATCGAGCTTCCATCATCTAAAATCATATGGTGAAAACATTTCCAGTTATTATTATATGGATGGCTACTACCTCATCTTCAGGATATGAGTTTCCACTCCTATGTTCTACAGATTTAATTGTAGAAATTATAGATTTCGGATTACTTGATTTCTTGCAAGTTTCCGAAATTGTGTTTTGTCTGATAGATTTATCTTTCAAATTTCTTAGTTTTGCACATAGAGAGGCATTTTCCAACCTTCAATACTTTGAGGCCTTTTTCCATCTCCTGCATAGTGTTTGCTATCGAGTTCTTCTGTCGTAGATGTCAATATTGAGTGGGGATAGATCAGCTTGTAGCTTCATAGAACCTCTTTTCGCTGTCGTTTTGGATTAATGCTACTATTGACTGGATCATGACCGAACTATTTACCTCTAGCCTCTAGTGCTTTCATTTCCTATGAATTTATCTCTACTTGACTCATCTCTTTCCAGAGTTCAGTGATTTCTCAACTCTGGTGAACAATTTCATGGTTATCTTTAATCTACTTTCCATAGATATCGCCAACTTGTTTTATCAAAAAATTATAATCAATAAATACCTCTCACCTAACCAGAATTTTCTCATTCTAAATTCTCAATGTTTGACGCATAAGGAGTAAGAGGAGAAATAGCTATTTGGAGGGAAATATTTGAATTTGTATGCATTTCCTCTTTTAGGCGGGACTATTTATAGATTTCCTTAGGGACCTCAGGGGAAATTGAGTCTTTTTAGTAAATGGCAGGTGACCACCTTTTAATGGTAGGTTTCTAACTAATTCCGTTGTGTATTCACGTTTTATTTATTAGATTACATATCTTGCATTCATTGGAAATGCTTTAATTATTTACCTATGCATATTACGATTATGCAAGGAAGACAGGTCGTGCTCTTACCTGCGAGCTCTTGAGTTTATTCTTAGCCTCGCTCTTTCTAGGCTCGTATAGAAAAGTTAAGGCCCTGTTCTCTTTGCTGTCTTCAGACTGTTTTCGATTTTCCAAAATATTGAAAACGCGTTCTCTTTCACATTTTTGAAAACAAAAAAAAAAATTGAACTGAAAACACAAAATGATGAAAATCACGTTTTCAATGTTTTCAATACAAAATAAGTGAAATTTAGAAAACATGGAAAACACCCATTTTCAATTTATCCCGTCTCTCTCCCCACTCCTGTAGCTGCTCTTCTTCCTCAAAAGAACTCATTTCCATTTCTCCCCCTTAACCCACGTCTCCTGATGCCGCAACAGAGCTTCCCGACGCCTCTCCACTTCCAAATTCCCGACACCTTTCCACCTCAAACGCATGTCCGCTCCTCCGCCCCGTCAAAATTGTGGCGCAACAGTAGCTTCAAAATTTGTTGAATCATTCCCCTTCCCGTAGCCTCAAAATCAGGTAAAATTAATCTATTTTTTTGTGCCTTGTCTTCAATAATTTATCTTCTTCAATCAGATCGGGGTGATGTGTTTAATTGTTGTGAAGATGATTAGATCTTGAAAGGAGGGAGAAGGGTTGGACAGGGTTGGATTTTGAGGTTTGGCCGTAAATTCTTGTTTTGGGTAAATTAAATATTTACTAAATTATGGATTGAAAATTCAACAAATGATGTGGGATTAGGTTGAAAAACTGTAATGATCAAAAAATTAAGAATTCTTTACCTGGAAATTGAGGGGAGAAATCTTCTTGAGGGTCGTTATCATAGAATGTTGGAAAATCAGGCAACCTTCTCCTTTATCAAAATATCTATGTTTCTTCTTTCTGCAGAATCTGAAATCACAGAGGAATAGAAAACATAGAGTTCTGAATTGAAATTGAAATTGGGATACTTGTTGGATTTGAAATAAAAGTTGGTTCTTTATTTTTTCAGTCTCCCGTATGATGCTAGTTCTTTATTTACTCGTTTGTAGATTAATAATTGATCAATTGAAGTTTTGAATGATGTTTATATTTATTTGATTCGCTAGGTATGGGAGAATGCTTTTTTATTTCTACTTTGATTAATGGAGTGCTGCAGCCTATATTATAAATGTATTCTGTGAATTTGGTTATTGTTTAGAGGACGGATAACAATTGGCTGTGTGTTCGTGGCTGGTCCATATTGAAAGATGGACTTGAGCAGAGGCGAAATGGGGTGATTATTGGGGTGATTGTTTGGGTTTTTGTAGTGAATTGGCATAGAATTGAGTTCACTGTGAGTATAATTATGGCTTGGTTTGGTGCTTTCTGAATCTTGTTACCTTGTTCAACTATTGGGTGGATGAATTAGAGGTAATATCCATAAGAACCATGGCTCAAGAGACACTAGGATAGTGGGGTGGAGCTCTAGCGACGGGGACCTATATATTCTTAGGTTACATTTCTATGATCGCATATAGTTCCAAGTCTGGGTTGGCATGGGTCTTGTTGTAGTGGCTTAGTCTGCCACATTTCTCTGTGGCCCATTTCAGCTGTAGGCCCGTCCCGATGTCAGCCTTGCATTAAAAGACCAATTATTGACCATAATTCATTTTTCATATCAGCTTGCCTTCTGCTCTTATTTAGTGTGAGGTGGAGTGGAATTTCATTCATGGTGGAGGCCTTTTCACTTCTGGCTGTTGGAACTTCTCTAATTGGCACTATTTTGGGTTTCTCCGAGTTCTTCAAGGAGCAACTTAAATGGATTTTGGTTTTGCCCATTTTAGTTTAATCCTACTCTCTAACAGGGCAACTTGCATTTGTGCAGGAACCAAATCATGAGGACCCTTTCAATCCTGATACAGCTGCGGTGATGAGGGATAATCCGAAGATGTTTGAATTCAATGTGCGAAGGGCAATGGCTAGTGGCTATGTGGGATAGAGTTTCTTCAATCGCTGCATCTAGCGTTTGAAGGCAGCGTCAGTTAATGTCTCAAATAAATCGACATTGTAGATGATTTTAGTTGAGAGATTCGTAAATTTGGGTCCACATATATCCTTGTATTCTAGTGTAATTGTCTTTACTTTTAGTTAATTTATTTTGTGAGAAATTGAAACTTGAACTTTGGTTTGAAAAGATATGTTGCAATAGACCGATGTTGATGCATCATTGTTTTTTCTGAAATTTGTATGCTTATGTTGCCTTTTTACTTATAAGTGGTTTATCTATAATCAATGAGTAATGTTATTTATTATTATTGATGATAGTCATCGTGTTTAGACGATAAAAATTGTATTTGGCAAGAATTGTGAGAATTAACATGAACTCGATAAGATCAATTTAAAAAAATTATTACCATGTCAACATGAGATTAGTGCTCTCATTTTTTGCAACTTGATTAGGTTTGTGACTTGATATTA
>CAIGRP010002892.1:0-23294 GCA_903798385.1 Fraxinus cuspidata
AGTATAAAAACTACACTTATCACTAGGCTTAAAATTTTGTTCACTAAACTCTCTACTCGTGTACATGAAAAGAAGAGAAAATATGTTAATTTATAGGAAAACATTGCATGAACAAATTCTACACAATTTCAGCTGACCATGTAATGATCGCTCTCTGCCAATTTGTTTCCATTACAGATTATAACACTTGGCGTTTATGTTCCAACATGAGTCCAGAAGTGATCATAGAAAATAATCACAATCCAATCTTATCTCCTATTTGCAATTGAAGTCCCTCCTATTTGCAAAAGGACTCATCATGAATTTGGAACTTTTGAGGCATTAGTCACAACTTGGAATGAACTTACCAACAAGAAACTGTCATAAATTGAGTAAACCCACAAATTGTGATTAAT
Source organism: Fraxinus cuspidata (assembly GCA_903798385.1). Classification (NCBI taxonomy): domain Eukaryota; kingdom Viridiplantae; phylum Streptophyta; class Magnoliopsida; order Lamiales; family Oleaceae; genus Fraxinus; species Fraxinus cuspidata. Next base: position 396 of record CAIGRP010002892.1, read on the forward strand.
TTGTTAGTTCGAGTGAACTCCTCTAGGTAATATCTTGCCAATTTCTTGTGTTTATGAATGTATGATTTACTGTTTTCAGATATATTAGAGAGCTATTCTAGATCGCCGTTCCTAGGAACTGATACAAACTTCTTGGAACCCCATATTAAGGAAGAGCAGCAAGGTACGATTTTCAATTCTTGACGTTCTTTTGACATACTAGGAATGTAGCTTATCTATTTGTCCTATTTGAGCATTAATAATTTCGATGCCATATCAGAATGCTTGAGTTACGAATGGCAGTGATTGATTGAATAATTTAAACAGTACTTCATTATCGTGTTAACTTTTAGAATTGTTTATTTCCTTTTCACGCTATTATGTTTCTTATTCAGTTGTAACCTCTTTGGTTAACATTATATGGTCTAAATTGGTACGTTCCAGTTTGTGCTTGTACTTTCTTCGCCTCTTCCTCAGTATTATTGCCAAACCCGATTGCTCGTGGAATATAAACTATCTAATTCTCTCGTCATTTTCTCTGTGTTGCAGGTCCATTTGCTTGATAGGATAGAAATTTATGAAGATATGTTTATAAAACTAGAGAGGCCTCAGGATTTAGAATTCTTTGCGGTACTACTGATAGACGATAACTGTGTGTTATGAACAATCGAGTTGTAACATATACGAGCAAAAGCTCTTTCTGGATCACATTTTGGTTGTAATTTTTTTTACCCTTTTGGATTGTATCAACTACTAAATTATAGACTCGACTTGTTCAATATCCAATATTTTAAGGTTTCGGGTTGACTTGTTATTGCTGGTCGTTATGCTTTTCCAGAATATGAATCGTTTGAAGAAAATTTTGCAGTTTCAATACGAATGCTGTTTTCGTTCAAGGGAATGGCTGCTTTCTCGTCCGTTGAACACACTTTCTCATCACATGCATAAAGCTCGTAGGCCACGTTTTGACAAGGAATACAAGCAATATGGGTGACCAAATTGCAATTTATGATAAGTTTCTCTTACAATTTTGAGACTCGTGACGCTACGAGGTGGGTAATTTATCTGGGCAGATGCCTCCTACAGAGTATCGGAGGTATGCGAAGGAAGGCTCAAGCAAAAATTCTGCTCGTGAGGTATGGTTGAACACAGACGAGTCAGCCATAGTGATCCAAGAGTCCCGTGTGGAAGGGCACTGCTCAACCAATCAAAGGTATGCCAGGAGGACATATTTTTAAGGTTGATTGTATGTTGCTATTTGAAGTTTAGATGCAATTTTGGCAAGTACGGGCAATTTGAGGATCGGATAGAAGCCTCAAACTAGACTCAAAAGTACGTAATCCAACTAAGTAGGCACATCATTCTTATTAAATAATATCAAAACCCCGAAAACACGTTCATCTATTAAGCATTCGAATCTCAGAAAACTAGACATCAATCAAATTTGCATGAAGATGAAAATTAGGCGTTCTGAATCTTAATGACTTTATGCAGGTCCAGTTCGGAGTGCATTGTCTAAATCAGCAATCAAATCATTGACATCTTCAATTCCTACAGATATACGGACGAGATCCTCAGTTAAACCTCTGGCCTCGCGCACTACAGCCGGTATGGCTGCATGAGACATAAAGCAAGGCAAGCTTATGAGGGACTTGACACTTCCTGCCAATTGAAGACAATAAATAAGTGAGTCTAACAAAGGTAGACAATAACTTGGAACATTCTTATGCTACTACATAAAATGTTGAAGAACAGTTAGTTTTACCTACAATTATATGAGAGACAAAGCTACTAAAAGAGTGTGAACACATATCTTAAGACCCATTAGGCAGGAATTTCGAGCCTGTTCAGATAATTTCTAGAAGTATTTTGACATGTTAAAAGAGCTTTTAGAATAAGCTGGCCTAAAGTGGTTTTTGCAAGAAGCTCTTCAACAAAAAGTAAAAGTAGAAGCAGAAGCTATTACAAACAGGCCCTTATTGTCGCTGAAATATTGCAGTCGTGAAATGAATGCCATCTACCAGATAAAGAAACAAAGAAATTGGAAGTTCTACTTCAAGATTTTGTGCAAAGTACGATTTTGAATAGAAATTACCAAAACTGACGGTGATGGTAAAGTACTTGGTAGTCTCAGCTACATGCTTAGAAAGTTCCAACGACCCCGTAAGGAAACTGAGGACGGATCCAGCACCCTTTGCCTGAAAGAAGTATAAGATCAGAGAAGATAGATACAAAAATTGTTTTTGGCTGTTCTACGCTTGATATAATGAGAGTACAAATTAAAAGTATTGTCTAATGACAGTACCTGAGAATAGTGTAAAGATCGTCCTGGATGGCCAGGAAGACCAGCGTAATTAACCTGTTTGACCCGTGGGTGGGAGGCAAGAAATTCAGCAATTTTTTGGGCATTCTCCTGCATAAAGCATTCAGTAAAAACTGTTGAACATCACAAGGCAAAAGTAATAATAATCTGTTTGGTAGAGATTAAAATCAAATTTTTAGTAGATTTTAATTAAAAGTCATGAAATATGTAATTGAAAAGTTGTGAGTCCCATGAAATACATGGTTAAAATTAATTGTTGACTTTGACTTGAGATTTTAATTGGATTTTAATCCAAACCAAACAAGGGCACATATTTTTTTCTCAGAAAATTAGCTAGATAGCTAATGAGGGCAAGAAATATTTCCATTCTTCCATTTTTTTGGGGGGAGTGTTTGAGGGCAGGGTGTGGCTGTGTCTTAAAATTTTGAAATAGCACACAAGTTCGTCTTAAAAATATTTATTATTCTTAGGAATGCATAACCATATATCTCCCCAACCCCACCCCTGTGAGGATTTTAATGAGAAAAAGACCCAAGCGATGTCTTCCACTAAACGCATATCCTGGATAAGCCATTGACCAACAAAAAGACATATTTGGTGCACAACAGAAAAACAGAGAAGTAATACAACATGATAGGACATCAATGCCGAAACAATCATTTTGCAAACAAGAAAAGGTTTAAATGTAACCTGTTGCTTCTCAACACGCAAGGCCATAGTTTTAATGCCTCTTAAACAGATCCAACAGTCGAATGGAGCCAATCCTGAGCCTTCAGCATTTTGTATGAAATACAAGTCCTTTGCCAAACTAACGAGTACAAAATTAAAAGTTAAATCCTCAAAGTAGCAAGCAAACGGCACGGTCTAATGAAATGGTAGATGTTATGGATACGTCTAAATACATGGATGTTAATATATAAATATGTTGGGTGGAGCTTAGGATGTGAGAATACGACTGAATGAAATAGGCATTCCCATGCTCATTCGTAATCTGATGTCGCAATAACTGATTCCAAGAAAAAATCAACCAGAACCAGAACCGTCTCTAACTAGACTATTGCCAACCAAAACCAGTCGGATTGGTCTGATACAGACGGCCTCGAAGGTAAATTATTATGATAGAAACAACTCTCATTTAAAAAATTATAGACATTCTTATGGTCTTTAAATCTTTTTTCACAGTAAAATGTTTAAATTCCTGCAGACACCTCCCCAGTCTGCTGACACATGAGACAATGCCAATTAAGCAGATAAGCGTACTCTTAACAACTTTTGCGACAAACCAATACTCATGAAATTCAAGGAAAGTGCACCTAAAACTAGAAAAAGGAACAGATAACAGCTACATAACGTCATAGAGAAAGCATATTCTGGGTATCCATGCATAAACTACTTTAAAGCCAAACCTTTCTCCTTTAATAGCAAGAACGCCAGCCATGACATCACTGTGACCAGATATGAATTTAGTAGCCGAGTGCATTACAATATCTAAAATATTGATAAATTAGTATTAAAAGCAGATTCACAGTTTGTAACCTTAATATTTACAGGAACCTAAAAACAATTAATACCTGCTCCCAGTTCCAAGGGTAGAGACAACACAGGGGACATGATGCTGTTGTCGACCAATACAAGAGCACCATGAGCATGAGCCATCTCAGCTATTTTCTGGATTAGAATCAAATGAGAAGAGTAGTATTTATAAGCAAGTTTGGAAGGTGATTATAATTTAATAACTTCTGGTCAAACGTACTTTTGTCCACATATTCCGTAAAACCACCCACATTTTATAATCATTTATTTTAATTTATTCACTTCCCAAAAGGGCACTATGATATTAGAAAGTAACAATCTTCCGGGAAGTCAAAACCTGAGATTATTTTTGTGTTTTTATTTATGGAAACCTATAATAAGCTGACCCCCCACTTATTTCACCTGTATAGATGGGATATAAAGCAACAGATGGTAAAACTGAAATCTAAAATTAAGCATGACCTACACGAATGTCAGAAATTTGTTGGCGTGGGTTGGTTGGACTCTCTAACCACACCAGCTTTGTCCAGGGGCCAATTGCAGACGCAACATCTACGAGGTTAGTCATATCCACACGCCTGCACCAATTATTGTATTCTAAGATTTCAAACTTAATGACGCTAAAAGAGTCAATTCAAAGCAAAAGGCAATGCTGACTTGACCACAACTCCGGTCTTTGGAATTACTTGCGATAACAATCGATCAGAACCACCATACATGTCATCTCCAGCAACAATCTCCTCACCTTTCATCAAGAAACAAGAATCTTCACTAAATACCCATGCAAATCACCGAAAGATAATTCTTATAAGGATGAGACCTTATAACCAGATGTGCAACCCTGAACTCTTAAATAGGAAAATAAAAAGGTACCTGTCCCAATAAGACGAGTCACAGCTGCCAAGGCAGCCATTCCACTAGTAAAGCATAAAGCTCGATCTGCCTTGTCAAGCTTTGCAAGAAGTCTGAGAACATAAGAGTATATATTTAAGAGGGGCAAGTGGGTAGCAATAATAACCATCTGAATAACTGCACCAACCACGATAAGCATGGGGAAATAGCAGAGACCTTTCTAAGGTGTCCCGAGTTGGATTCCCACTTCTTGTATAGTCATAAGGTCCATATTCTACTGCCGAAGGCTGCATAACAGTAAAAGTCATCATTAGAATCAAATGTCAAATTTACTACCACCGTGCATGTTTTCCAGGATAAATAGAATGAAAGAAAGAAAGAAAGAAACTACAGCATCTATCAGCAAAAGGTAATCGTACGAATCAAATGTCAATTTTAAAAATTTATTACACCATGAACGCTTTCCCGGATAAATAGAAAGGTAGAAAGATATTAAAGCATCTGTCAGCAAAAGCATGCAGAGATAGTATACATAAAGATGCTTATATACTAAGAGTGAAGAATAGTACCAGATGGTTTAATACAAAAAATAACTGTGTACTTATGAAACGATCAAAGGAAACCTTCTCAAAGTTAAAGACATTCGCAAAATATTACTTCAGAATTCAAAATGAATATTTTTGCTCCTAAAGTTCAAAGTTATACAAACTTCTAGAAAGACCTATCAGCTGAGAGATGAGGAATCTTAGAATCATGTGTAGTGCCCCTGCAAGAGTGAAGGTAGAAAACAGGGATCAAAATCTGGAAAAAATATTTGAAATTAATTTATGTCGAACCCCTTATCAACAAGGTCAAGATCAGAGTAACGAACTCTCATTGCTATTTTAGCATTTAACTTGTCTTGTTGTGGAAAAATATAGGAGGTTGTATTTGAATTATTAAATATGGACCAGATTGCAGGACTAATTTCTGGTAGTTTATTATTCAGCGTGAAACTTTTTCCTGATTTTTTCTACTTCGTGTATAATAAATAGCAATTTATCTACCATATAATGGATGAGAACTACCAAAATTTTCTTCACAATATCACTCGTCATATCAATGGAAATTCTAATCGATTGTTACATTAGATATTCAGCCAATAAACAATTAGGAGTCTTCCTTCAGTGATGAAAAATATTTTAGGAATTAGGGAATTAACTAACACAATTTCTCAAGTTACACAGTAAAATGGAGCCGATGAGTTCATGTTCTGCATATAAAAACAAAAATGCATTTTTTCAACATGTGGAATAAAAAATTACCTGCTTGAAAGTTGCTGTTTGATAAAGAGGCGTACTTAAGGCATCATAAGGATCAAACTCATTGCCAAAATTGATCAACATTGTTGAAAAACTTGGCTCCCCTGGGACACTCAGCTCCACCGCTTCTGTTTCTGCCATCAATTATAATATTAAGTACCTGCTGCTACAATGAAAATCAAATGCATACAAACGTACATGTTTGTTAAGTACCACGAATAAATAAAATAGACTAACCATCTAAGCATTCTGCAATACCATCAACCAAAGCCGATGCACTCACATCCATCTCTTTGTCTTTCAAGCAATTCAATGAGAAGCTCTTACCATTCAGCAAGTGATTTTTGCTACCCAGCACCGTTGTTTTGCAACCATATACCAAAGGGAAATTTCCAGTCACAAAACCCTAAAAACAGTACGACATTGAATTAGGAACAAATTGGTTCAAAAGTTTACATTCGAATTTTATCTCGTTTGTACGCGAAATGGGAAGGCAACTTCTAAGTTACAGTTCAAAAAACAGAAACTATTTTTCCATTGAAGATTTCTACTCATAATTATGCTCTTACAAATAATGGAAGATTCATCTAAAAAACAGGCGAGAAACCAACATTGTTCAAATAACACATGGAAACTCTAAAAGATTCATGCTACAGCAGCATAATGATTGACATAATTCTTGACATAATGTCATGTAACATCTAATTATTGGACCGTTTTAAACACATTCAACATCCCATCAAACACATTCAACATCCCATCAATTCATCGTAGCCAACTGGAATTATGTCTTCGCATCTGTTACGATTTTTTCTCTCTGTCAAAGTAGCAAAATCCACTCTAAAAATCCTGATTACACCTATTAATACTAGAAACTTGATTAAATAAAAAAAAAAAACTTCCCAAGTTTCTATGGCTCTCTAACTCTCTAAATGAAAAAAGGAAAACATAAATTCGAAAATAACTTATTATCTTTTTCAAAATTTCCACATACAGAAACACCTTTTTATGGCCAACACTGAAAAATCTGGTGTGAAAACAGAAATTAAAATGAAAATTTAAGTGGGTTTCTTGTTACTCGAATAAAACAAGCCTACAATTATTTGGAACATGCCCATCGAAGCACAAAGCTTAAAACTTTCTTAAATTTACAACGATTTCAATTCAATGCAAACAAAACCCTTCAAATTTCACCCCAAATAAACATCCAAAGAACCCTTCTTCAGATGCACATGGATACGCGCGCGCGCGCCCACACACACACACATATATATGCATATATGCATAAAAGACACAAAAACCGCATATATACAAATGCACGCGAAAAATTGAGGCGGATACTTACGTGCCCGTCAGTCGGGTATGGTGAAGCATACTTAAACGGTGATCCGAAAGCCAAAGACGAAGCCGCCATTTAAATTGTGTACTGTAGCAGAGGAAATCAAAAAAAAGTAATATGGTGAATTATTAAAAATAATTTATTTATAATGCTTTCAGTTTAATTCGAATAGAATAGTACACGTGGCTTGATTGTTTGGACACATAGATTGTCAAACATTTTCGTTTTAAGGATGTGTTTGTCGCCCATTTTGGGGAAAGAATAAATTCTAGAATAACGATTGATGGACGAATGTGTGATTAAAAATTAAAGAAAATTTTTGGGTTTATGTGTAATATTATTTTATTGATAGAATGTGTGATTGAAATGAAGAAAGAAAAAAAAATGAAAAAGAGTGAGAATAAAATGAGTGTCAAACAGGATCAATAGTTGTTGCTACGTGGATAAAAAAGTTAATATTTGATCAACTTATAAGTTTAAAAAATTACTTTTTGACATATTCGACTTTAATTGTTGAATATCGAACGTTGCCGCAAAATTAAGTTACAAAATATTTTTGAAACATAAGCTCAATGCATGCAAAATTCTTGAGAATCAATGTCGACTATATTTCAACCTTAAATGCTTCAGATTTAACTATCTTGAATAATTCAAAGAAATTGAAAGAAGGCTTAAAACATGTCCATAAATGACCTCAATAGTAAATGAAACTGTAGCTGTCGATCAATAAGTCCACTGGACCTTAATACATTAAGCCACTCTTTGATTTTGATTAAAAAATAAATTTGTAGTAAATTTTGATAAAAATTGATTAAATGAATAGAAAAATTGATAAAAGTTGTGGGTTTTTTATGATTTAAAATGATTTTTAAAGATTTTTTTTTTTTTTAATCTGGGTCGAACATGTGTTAACTTTAATGAAATTGTAAGCAAGACCTTAACTACCACAAAATAATAGAAGACCCATGTTAATATTTAGTAAAATACGAAACAGGTGTATTTTATAGGAAATGAACCCTTAATCGTGACCACTCGAAAACATAACTTCAATGAAATTGAAAACAAGACTCCGAGTGACAAAATAATAAAAGACTTATTTTAGTAAAACTAAAAAAAAAATAGAAGTTATCCCTAATTATGTTCACTATAGTTGACAACTTGCCATCCATAATCAATGACGAAAAGGGGAGGAAGAATACGAATTTCTTTAATTAAAAAGAAATAATTTATTTTTAAAAAGGAGGTTATATTAGTTTTACAATCGAAAATTTTGTTCGTGCTAAAGAAAATCAAAATCTTCATTCAAACTTGAAACTTAAAATGTCATTCATGGGTAAAATTTGATTATGGGGTTAGATTGAAAATATTTAAACTTGAGGGGGAAATATGAATATTCAAGATATTTTGGGGGGGACTACTGATGCATTCTATTATTGCAACTCCATCATTGTGTACACGATGTCCGACTTCGTACAGTCAAAAAAATAGTCAGCAAAATCCAATCTATTCCACGGACTGCAGACAGACCCAGAGATTTCCTTCCTCCAAATTCAACCCATCTGCTCGTTTCTCTATTAATCCATAGATACCACTTTAGAGAATCAAGAAAGAGTTCGGTGGTTTGTGATTTTGTCTGTTTATTTAATCTGAAGCAAGAATTTTTGGATACGATTTTGTAGTTCTCAACTGCAGAAAATTTCAACTGGGCTCTGATTATCCATTCCATTTCAAGAGAATCAAGAAATTGTGTGCTGCTTCTTTGGAATGATTTTTTCAGGGTTTAGAATTTGCTAAATGGAGCTCGGGGATTGTTGTTGATATGGGTTTGCTTTAAAATAAGCAAGAATTTCAATTTCTTTTGCTTGTTTGTCGAATAAAAGTGTAAACTTTAAAAGATTTGGGATAAAAAGACAATGGCAATGTCATGGAATATGACAATTTGGATGGCAAAGATGATATGGATGGCACTGAGTGGTTGGGTATTTTCTTGTTTAACTGTTGCTGATGAAATTGCTAATTCTCTGAGAGCTGGTGAAATTAGCCCTTTCCATGTTGGGTGATCCAAGAAATGGCTCTGAATTTAGCTTATTCTCTGGTTTAATCTTTCAACTTACTTTTTTTTTGGAATGTCATTTAATGTTGATAGGCTTTGTTGACTTGTATCAAAGTGAATAGTAATTTGAGTGTTTGCTGATGTAAATTTTGAGCCTGTGAATGAGAAATGGAAGGTTACATAATCTATATTTATGGAGAGTATGTTAAACCATTTATGGAGTCAAATTTGTGATTTTTGTGCCATTTGGATATTTTTCTTGTTGTCTCAGCCGCAGTTTGTTTCTGTGTATCCAATTCAAGCACAATGCAGCCCATACGAAGTTCATCTCTTATTAGAAAAGTTAATTCTTCTAACCTCATCTGTCCTTGCTGGGCTTGTGTTTGGTTTTGCTTAAAATCTCAGTATCCATATAACTCATAATGCAGCCTATACAAGTGTCTTTCAGTAATCTTCTAAACTCTTCAGGTTTCATTTTCTATTATTTGTGTGATTCCACTTGCACTTTTTGTGGGAAACTTTAATTGATTTGCAAGTGTGGATGAGATTTTAAATCCCGTTAAAGTCTATATAGGCACAAAGAACTTTTAATCTCCCTTTCTCTCCATCCCAAAAAAGTGAAAAAGGAAAAACTTTTGGCTATGATAGTTATTACTGTTTCCTCGATGAAGGCAGGCAGGTTTGGAAAATGCTATTCAGCTAATAAGAAATGATGAAAGATTTAGGATTCCATTGTAAGTTTCTTTAGTAACTATCCGTATGCATATGGAGAGATGGATCTTGTTGGACAACAATAACTTTAATTTATTTTACACCTCCAAACACGGCTTTGGAAAAGGGCTTCAAATCTTGCTTAGGGAGAATAAAACAGCATTAATCAAGCATCATGCACTATCGCAACAAACTACACAATAATCATCAACACACACCAATTTTCTAACTTTAGAACATCTTTTCATAATTTTTAACATTTTTCTTTGAGCTAAAAGCTCAGGCAATTATTTTATGTATTATAATGGTAAATGTTAAAAATTTCAAGTGTTTTCTTCAAGTTTTTATTTATCATTCAGCGTCATACTTGGTGAACAACAAATGTTTGGAAGCATACTTTTTTTTTTTTTCAATTTTCTACAATAGATAGACATAGTTCAAAACTAGAACAAGAGTCTCATCGTTAATAAACTAGAAACTAAATTATATACAATTCAAAGTTGAAGTTGTTAACTCTCTTCTCTAAGCCAAAACAATGAAATCGCTCTGCCGGGCAACGTCCTCATTGTTATTGAGGGTCGACTGGGGTGCGACATCAACAGTAGCATCGGAACCAGGCAGCATTTTTTCATCTGAGTGACGAGAAAGCTTGATATCATCTTCTTCAGCCGCATGATCCGAGGGCAATTCATCCACCCCTTCTGTTATGTCACAATCAACGTTGTCAGTTACATCACAAAGCTGTCCTCCATCAACTTCCCGAGCCATAGGAGACAGTTCTCCGTCATCACCTGCATTAGCCGGAATGGATAGTTCTTGATTATTATCGACATCACCATCCACATGATATAGTTGTGCATGATCATCATCATATAACTGGGAATGGACGTTCATATTAACTGCATAATATTGCTCGGGATCATCTTTCCGTTTGCGTTTACCCATTTCCCTCCTCCTAACTCTTTCCTTCCCTCTTATCCTTTTCCCGACATCATTTTGTGGATCCGCTATGACAACTGTCGAACTTCTGGCATGGTCCCTCAAACATTCATGTGCAATATACCTGATTCTTGCCACTGATTGTATCTGTAGATCATCCATCCCGTGAGTTGAGAGGGTATCTGCTAGATGAGAAATGTCCCTCAACGCAGCATCCTGTAACGCAAGTTAAATGTGATGAACTACAATGAAGAAAAAACGAGAATGAAAGATATGCTAGTCAAGCTATTAGTTGTTCAAAACATCACAGAGGCTTACCATTCTCTGAAACTCTGATGAGAAGGGTACAGGCCTGCCTACTAATTTGCGCGTAATTTTCATGTACCAGTGCTTGTATTCACTTTCATCCAGATCTTCTTCAGCCTCCACAATATGAAAACGACGATAATACCATTCATTAAGTTCCGATTCCATTTTCCCTGATAGATCTACCCCACCATCAACCCCCCGAGTCTTCCTTTCCCATCTCTGGACTTCTTCCGGTACAGTTTGATGCATGCCAAACTGCCTTAAACAACGATCTGGAAGGTGTCTTTCTGCCTTGTCAAAACAAATCAACATTGTCTTTGATCTTCCAAGAATGAGTTGATTTAAAATAAACTCTGGTATAACAGTGTGACTGATGTTTATATACGGACACCAGTCGACCTGGATATCAAAATGGCATCAACTCTGTCATTTGGCCCAAAATGAAAGAAAAAGGGAAGTTTGGACCCAAATAATATTTCAACTCACATCAGAAGGTTGTAACAAATCCAAAGCTTTACGATAGAAGGCAACATCACGATTTGATGTTGGACCGCTGTGTTTCCCTTTCCACCTAAGGACAAATGGAAAACATTCATGGATTGGGTCGTGATGAAGTTTGGGTCGACCGATGTTCAGGTGATAGTAACTCCAGCACTAGATAAAAAGAAAACACTATTCAAAAGTAAAATTTAACCAAAAAACCTTCAGGATAAAAAACCAAATAACAGGCTACCAAAGTCCTTATTTCTTGAGTACTAAAGATACTAATGATGCAAGTGAAGGCCAGGTTCAATTCACCTGTAGCAGTGTTAAACAGCCACTAATTGTGCTTTGAGATCTGAGGGAGGCATTTCCAAGTGCTCTGTACAAGAAGGATAATGCTGCTGCACCCCATGCATACTTACCAGCTTCATCGAAATTCTCAAATAATGGAAGGTACATGACAGGAACTTTATTACCAGTGGTGGTGGAAAAAATTGTACTGCCAACAAGGTATAAAAGGTAAGCACGAGTATGAAACTCAACATCTTCTATTGAGGCATTCTCAGGGCAATGGGAGAAGGTCTCTTTCAGCCAACTAAGCTTCACCATTCCACCACTTGCGTACCCAGAATCCGGTACTCTCCCCAGATACTTAACACATAGTGCATCGCATGCCGTATATGTTACACCAATAACAGGTTCACCGTCAATTGGAAGCCCAAGCAAGTAAGCAACGTCTTCCAGAGTCACAGTCATTTCCCCAATAGTCATATGAAATGTGTTTGTTTCTCTTCTCCATCTCTCAACTAGAGCGGATATAAGTGGGTTATCAAGACTGATTGCTGGTATTAATCTCAAGTAGCCAAATCCAGCTTTCTTGACTAATTCGATTTGTTTCTCGGTGAGCATCCACCGGTCAAGCTTTGAAGTATGTTCATGACATCTAAGTGCGCCCCGTTCCTGTTAATATCCAATTAACATGTGCATGTTATAAAAATTTTACAAGCAAAAATAAGAGAGGAGAAGTTATTTCATAGTGACACCTGTCCCTCCCAAACTGCAGCTGAGACGTGCTTATCCTGATCATACAAAACAGATTCATCAACTGGTCCATGGCTGGTTGCATAAAAATCCATTGCGTTGCTGCTAATTACATCTGTTCCAAAATGCGAAAAAAGCCAAATAAAGTGAAGGGCTCTGCCAATAAATAAACACGTGACTTATTTAACACTTCACTGCAGTTATAATCAAGAGGTAAATAAGCAAGTTCCCAGTTGTGATAACTCTTGTAACTAAAATGAATATACTAGAAGCGTGTCCCAGTTATGATCTAAAATAATACAAAGCTCATATTCAAAAAGAGAACTATTGGATAATGAAGAAGTGCCTCCTTTAGAAGGAGGGTGTCGGGGATGAAACAAACGATGATCCAGCAAATAAGTACCTCATCAATTCTCTAGCTGAGAAAGCCAAACACAGTGATATTGAACCCAAAAACAATGTAATGACATAACTATGAGATCCTGTTTAGTAGGAAAGGTGTCCTAATGAAACAGAGGTACGGTACATAAGGTTTNCAAACGATGATCCAGCAAATAAGTACCTCATCAATTCTCTAGCTGAGAAAGCCAAACACAGTGATATTGAACCCAAAAACAATGTAATGACATAACTATGAGATCCTGTTTAGTAGGAAAGGTGTCCTAATGAAACAGAGGTACGGTACATAAGGTTTAATCAGAAGCAATTTTATCCCGAGAACTTAAAATATTTGGTATCTTGAGCTTGGAAATTTTTTTTATCTTCAGTAAACTTTAAGGCCTTGAAGATATTGTATCTGTCCATGGTAAGCAGGAAATGCGTCTGTGTGATAATGACATTGACCACCATCACGATCAGTCTAAGCCACCATTTCTCAAATCACAGTTTCAAGCTTTTCGTTCTTTCGAGAACTATACGGTTTTGTTTAACGAAAAAAGAGATATAAAAGGAAGCATATAGGAGAATCAAATCAACACAAATGATATTGGTGAAGCAAATCGTCTGCAAGATATGGTGAAAAAAGTGATACAAATATATGGAGAAACATCATCAAATACAGAAATGATAGAGGCTGCTCTCCATAATTTACAAGTAATGGTAGCAAAATGCACATCTTGAAATTTCGTTTATTTCTAGATTAAAATAATCAGGATAAAACATCTAAATGAGTATTCATATTCCTAGAATTAAGTTACTATTGACTACAATTGCCATCTTGAAAGTTGAAATTTCTTTCCTATTCTTTAATTCATTAGTAGACCAACATAGATTGAAGTAGTAGCAAAATATTTAATTGCATTGGACCTTCCCTAGGTTTATAAAGGAGGAACTAGGTACTGAGACATTTTTTGTTCTGTGAGGCATAAGCCTCAAAAACAAACCAAAAAAATCAGTCAAAAAATTATAATTAAAAAAAAAAAAAAAAAAAAAAAAAAAAAAGTAAAAAAATTATAATTAAAAAAAAAAAAAAAAACATATAAATATAATAACTCATAATTAATCAATCTTAAAGAACTTTCCATATGTTTAGGTTTCTTGTTTTTTTTTATTTGAGAAGATGGGTTCAATTAAAGCCTCTAGCTTTATCATTTAAAGTCACATTTTTAACACTGAAAACATAGTAAAAATAAATTTATTTTTAAATAACACATGTCGCCTGCCTCGAAAAAATATACCAAAATAAGCACCCTGAGGCAAATAGGCTACATGTCTGACGTGCGCCTTGTGCTGCCTTTTTAAACAATGGTTCATCTTCCTATAGATTCAAAGTGCCCCAAATAGAGAGGCGAAAAAAAGATTCGTGTAGCCGATTCCAAATTCTTAAACTAATGGTAGGGCTTAGCTGATGTAACTATCTCAAATAGGCTACATATGGTATTATGATCGTAAGCATCAGCTATATTTTTGACTGAATTCCTTGTCAAACAAACAGGTCCAAAAGGCTAGCTCCATCCATGCTACAAAAGTCATCCTTTAAATATAAATTATCATGCAAGAAAGTACCCGTTACTTAGACTCATGCAAATACCTCTCAATCATTGATGTGAGATAACAAGTCACTAAACCCAAATTAAAGGGAACCCATATTTAAAGACAGGTGTGGTAATTGAAATTCTAAGTTAAACTGATTTCTCTGTTATGTAAGTCTTTTTCAGTTACAAGTAATCTTTCAGAATGGCTAGTAATAAGATTACTGTTCCTTTTATTAATGCCTCCAGAAAACTAGGTGAAATTCTATAGTGTTGGTAATTGAATTCTTAGATATTTCTTACACCGTCACCACTTGAATGAAGAAAAAATTCTAAAATTCTAAAGTGCTCCTGTTTGAGAATTTCTCCATCCATGTTAGAGAATTTCGCCTTTTCCCAAAAGAGCCATATTGCATTCCTAATTTCTTCATCTGCTCATTTCACCATTAAATTTTAGCAATCTTCAGACACATCTTTTACTATTTCACAAGCAATCATGATATCAGCTCCACAGGATAATTTCTGAAATCCAACTTTTCAAAGATATATATAACCCTGACTCTAAAATAATAATAATAATAATAAATAAATAAATAATAATAATAATAATAATAATAATAATAATAATAATAATAATAAAATCCAACAAAATGTCCAGAGTCTAACAATCACATGAAGGAATAAACTTATACCCAGCAAAAACCTCCTTTCACACCACCCTACAAAATCATGTGTTCCAACCTCCTTTTTGCTGCTTTCACTGACTCCCATGAGATGAAAAGGACGCTTTTCAGCAAGAATGCCTCCATATGTAAGCAATTTTCCCCAAAAATTACTCATATTTCAAAAAGGACTTAATAAAGAAACAATTGGAATAGGAGAAGAAACTGGCTTCACACGTGAAACTAATTGCCATCCCGTAGTGAAGTTCAAGTTGATATTAGGAACCAAACTCAGATCACAGTGAAATCAATCCCTTTGGAAAAACAGTAAAAAATTGTTGGACCACGCCTCAGACTATTTCTTGAATGATAACTTGCTATAGAAAGAAATGATAAAACCTAACAGTAATTGTTTCAATTTCAATAAGCCAACACAATTCTATAGAAATAAACGTTATGCCTCTCAAACCCCAGAACCAATCTCTGCCCTAATTTATACAAATCATGACTCAGAGAAAAAACTAAATGCATATGCCTCTCAAATCTCAGAACCTATCTCTGCCCTAATTTATACAAATCATGACTCAGATAAAATACTAAATGCACTTTCCATGTTTATAACCCACCTATAAAACTACAATCTTTGACATGGTAGGAAAATAAAAAAATAACTTCTGAATCAAAACCAGGAAACAAAAATTACCTTTTACTAAAATTTCATAGCTCGCTAATCGTAGAATTGTTTCCATCAAACTGCTCACAGGGAAGCCAACAGCCACAAAGCTTCAGTACCCCTCATACATAAATGCAAACCCTTATTTATAGCATCTAACCATATAGCAAGTGCAAGTTGACTTTTCCACTCATGAAGCATTAAAGACATTAATAGTCCATGCGGATATTGTTTTTAAATTTCTTACGTGTTTTCCTTGACCTAACATATTTCAAAAACTAAATACATCTAAGTTAACTACACCAAATCTTCTCAATACATCAACTAACCTGTTCAGCAGTCCTGAAAATTTCTACAATGGTCCCTTTATCTCTCATCATTTCCTTGGGAGAATGGAGAGTATAACCAATGAAAGTTTCAATTTGATATTGGAAACCAAACTCAGATCATAGTGAAAAATCAATCCCTTTCAAAGGTAAAAGAACTCTATCCATGCTACAGAAGTCATTCCTTTACATGAAATTTCCAATGCCGAAAGTACCCATTAGTTGCAAACACCTCTCAATCATTGATGGGAGACAACATGCCAGTAAACCTGAATTAAAGGGAATCCATATATAAAGACAGGCGCAATAATTGAAAATACTAAAGAAAATTCTTCCACGGATATGTAAGTTTCTCTTTTCAGTCACATATCATCTTCATAATGGCTAGAAAATCTTTTCCTAATCTTATTGCTTCTAGAAAACTAGGAGATTGTTTGATCCCCATTTTTCTCAAAATACATTTTTTTTTCTCCTTTTTAACCACATATTCTTCAATAAAATAATATTACACCCAACCCAAAAAAATTTCCTTCCCTTTTAACCACACATTCTCCATCAATTCCAAAATGCATTCTACACTAAAAATGGGGCTCAAACAGGCCCTAGATGAATTTATATAATTCTCATATGAATTAATTTTATTTCTTACTATCTTGAATTGAGAAAGAAAACTATATTGCTCCTGTTTGCACCATTCCTCCATCCATGTTAGACAAATTCCAATTCCTCATCAATCTTTTGACACATCTTTTACATTTTCAAGAGCAAGCATAGTACTAGCTCCACATGGTAACCTGTGAAGTTCAATTTTTCACAGCGCTGACCATTACAAAAATCCAATAGTGTCCAGAATCTCCCAATCACACAAAAGGAATAAACTTATATAGCCAGCAAAAACCTCCCCTTCTCACTATCCTACTAAATCATGTGTTCCAACTCTCTTTTGCTGCTTTCAATAAAGCACTAACTGAAAAATAAGCTTGTAGTAAGAGTTTCCCATGAGTAAGCAATTTTTCCCCAAGTTATTACTACATTGAAAAATACTTAGAGCATTTTTGTTAAGCCACTAGATTGGTGCTTCTTTTTTAGAAGCAGCATACGTGCTCTTAATAAACGAACAATTAGATTAGGAAAAGAAACTGACTTCACTAAAAACATAACTGCCAACCCTTTATCTTTCATCATTTCCTTGATGGGTATAACAAAGAAAATTTCAAGTTGATACAAAACCACACTCGGATCACAATGAAATCAACCCCTTTTCACAAAAAGTGAAAAAAAATAAAAAAATGTCAAGACTGCACCTCCGACTATTTCTTTAAAAGATAACTTGCTATAGAAAGGAATGTTTAACACATAACAGTATTTGTTTTCAATTAGACAAGCAGAGTCCTATAATAACAAATTAGATGCTTCTCAACGCTTGAACCTATCCGAGTCCCAATTTAAGCAATTCGCATGACTCGAAAAAATACAAAACACATTTCCCCAAGTTTATACCCACATATATAATATATTGTTGGCGCAGTAGGGAAATCACAAATAAAAATCTGAATCTAATTCATGGAATAAAATTACCTATTCCACTAAAATTTCACATCTCCCCAATTCAAAATGTTTCCACCAAACTGCTTACAGGGATGCCAAAAACCACGAAGCTTCATGACCCATTGTTTACAAAAGCTATTTAATCGTGAGGCTTCCATAAAATGCCTTAAATTCTTATGACTTAAGGATTATCAGTGAGGCATAAACCTCAATTTATCGAGACTTACGCCTCACTTGTTGAGACTTATTTACTACTTTAAATCTATTTCATATTTGTTGCAAGTTAGACTTTTAATATTATTATGTTTTTTACTATGGACTTTTAATATAGTTTATGTTTTATTATGAGCATATTTTTATATTTTATATTATTCAGAATTATTTTATTGGTTTGTCTCGAGGCTTATTCATTAAAAGCCCGGTACCCGATTACACCTTTTTAAATTATGCAATACCCCTCACATGGAGAGAAAATCACTCATTTATAACATTTGACCACATGGCAAATGCGAGTTAACTCTTCCACCATGGAACATAGGCATTAATAGCCATGCAATAACTTCTTATGTATTTTCATGACCTAACGTATTTCAAAACTAAATATATTTAAGTTGCAATCTAGACTCCAAATCTTCTCAATAAATCCACCGTTCATTTCAGCATTCCTGAAATTCTACCCACCTATTTATCTTTAAATAACTATTTCCAAATCATGCAGACATATAAATATATGAAACTGCAAATACAGAACTTAAGAATGCCTTTTTATCAGTGTGTGTTAGTAAGCACAAAAAAATACTCATCCGCTTTCAACCAGAGGGATTTATTTCAACTCCTGCCATTAAAATGTGTAGCAGAAACCCATTTCACCAATGGCTTCCCAGAGAATATGAAATGCATGATGAACTTTTTTCCGCCAGGGATAATCCATCATTTTACTTTCCATCTAACTTTCACCCACATTCACATAAACACAGTGGAAAATTCCAACACAAATTAGTGATAGCATTGAGGGGATGCAATACTTCCAAGAAAATGATGAAAAAATTTAAAATAAAAAAATATCATAAAATAACCATCTATTCATAATCGGACAAATTTAGAGAACAACCATTAAAAAAAACCTTCAAATATTACAAGAAAACCCCGACATCAATACCCACTGGAGACAAAATAATGATAAAAATAAATAAATTTAAGAACATTAATATAGAGTAAATCGAAATTTCAAATTAAAAATGATATTTTCATTTCTTAAATGTGGAGGAGAATACTCACTGGAGACAGAAAAATAATCTTCAAACTTCATGACCGAGCGAATTTTCTTTTTTTCTCCTGAAACTCCGTAAATTGAACATGAATGCTTTAACTGGGTTTTCACCCGGAAAAAAGTGGAGAATTGCAGAGTGAAATTTGGGTTATACTAAATGGAATTTAGGGTTCCGTTGACATAATAGGAAGAAGATGAAAGAGAGAAGGAGAGAGGAGGTGAGGGGTATTGTTTGCTGGGTTGGGCCAAAAAAATATTTATGGAGAAGTACAAAAGTACAATTTTAGCACTTTGTAAATATTTGTTAACCTTTCAGTACTTCTCCTTTAAATAGAGGATAATAACAACATGGATAGTATCATTTGAAGTAGATTCCATGTGGGATATGAATAAATGTCTCGAGTCGACTCGAGTCAAGTTATGACTTTAATAGAGAGTGTTAAAACGAGTTTACTTACTTATTTTTAAGATAATGAGATAATATAAGTTTAAGAGCACCACTAAATTGAACGTAGATCTTAGACATTGTTATCTTAATGTCCTCTTTTGTGTAGAGTTGACTTCAACTAGGCTAACATGAAAAGCATATGACAATTTTCAGCTTCCTTAGTCAAGTTTTCAATTAAACTGCAAATTGCAGAAGTGAACTCTCCGAAGTCTTTATGCATATCATTTTAATGACATTTTTTGCATTATAACTAAACGCAGCAGAGCAAATTCTCTTCAACTTCGTCGAAAGACTTGTTTAGATGTTGGGATTCTGTGCTATGAGCCAGATTTGGATTGGCACGGGGCGTTGAAAAAGATCGAAACGAGCATGATCCTAGTTCGAAATACACTTCTGAATGTCGAAGAGAAGCAAGAGAATAATCGTGCAGTGAAAGAATGGCTGCTAAGACTATAGAAGGCTGCCTGTTGAGCATGTATAGTAAAAAATCGGTGGATAATAAAACTAGGACGAAGAGGAAGCATTCTGATAAATACAGATGTTTACAATCTGTTAATTGCCATTGCAATCGAGTATATAGATCTGGTTGGCATTGAGTTGGCCTTCCATTTCTAATTTTAGGAACTTATTTTATTTGAACATTGAAATACTCATCGAAGTAATTGACTATTATAGAGACGTCATTCTCTATCAAATTTTATTCACGAGAGACAGACTAGTCTTTCAACTTGATAACCCAACTTTGCCAATCCTCAAATAAACAGGAAAAGTGACGATCTTTTGGCTTTTCCCATCAGCATTCCAAGCAACCTTAAAATCTTCTAAAACAGCGTCTGTCAATAGCTCCACACCCTTTCCTTTGGCAGTTTGGTAGGCAGACCATGATCTTAAATATGTGAAATATGCATCCAAATCCATCAATTTCTCAGCCTTGAATTCAATTGGCCCATTATGATCAACTCCATCAACGGGCTCAAATGGAAAATCAATGGTTTTGTATTTAAGATCAACCAAATCCCGTTCTTGCTCCCAATACGGATCACAGTCAACGTTGTAAAATCTTTGAAACACAGAGTCGGTCTGTGGGTCGACTTCTGGTGTAGTGTAGCACCAAGCAGCAATTACTCCATTGGGTTTTTTCAATATCCATTTCACTCGTTCGTAAAAAGTTGGAAGATCAAACCAGTGCATGGCTTGAGCAATGGTCACTAAATCAACACTGGATTGTGGTGCAATGGTGTGTTCAATCTCAGAAATGGACATTTTGGGAGTAGTACATATGTATCTTATATTTGGAAGTTTAGCAGCAAAATCAAGTTGTTTTTGGCTTGTGTCTGTGCCCACCACATTCTTGTAGATCTTTGCTAACTGAAAAACAATACAGATATTCATATTAAGTCGATATATAATGAAACTGAGTCTTAATTCTTTAAAAATGTGTCTCTTTTTCTACTACAATATACAATGAAATCGAGATTTTCACTATCATATCGAGTAATTGAGATTAGGGCTTAAAACCTAGGTCCTGGATCATAATTTGTGAAGAAAAAACAAAATTAGCTCAAAATTGTGCAGGTCGAGGAGAAAGACTCACAGATGCTGCAGCCTGGCCACTTCCAGTGCCAACATCCCAAACAAGATCATGAGATGGAGTTTTTGATGCAATGAATTGGAACAATTCCTGTGGATAACTTGGCCTCGTCTCTGAATATTGCTTTGCCTGCTCAATAAACAAATCTGCCATTTCCCTCTCTCTCTCTCTCTTTATATCTGTCTCTTCTCTCTCTGTATGTATATATTTCAATGATCGACAAGGATTATATATATATATATATATACTACTTGGGGTGCAAGGGAAAAAAATAAAGTGAGATGGGCGTGTTCAATTTGCCTTGTGGCACTGGCCTACCTCAATTTACAAGAAAAATGTATTTTCTCTTCCGTCAATAGTTTATTCTACAATATTATATATAGCCCTATTTTGATTTAATTAAAAAAATTAATTAAAATCTACGTCAAAATAACACATTTCATATTACTAAAGTTGACGATGCTTGTTCTGAAGCAGTCGATGAAGCTTAAAAATATAAGCGTAAAACTCAATATCTCAATTGCTCGGCGCATAGAGCTTACGCTAAGAACATTGACCCTAGTAACGCATTTATTAATTCAATAACTCCAATCCATTGTAAACATGAGGACATGTTTTACTAAACTCGGCTTGATTTACATTTTTCTAAACAAACAAAATTGACTTAAGCATCAAAATGCTTTCAGCCAACCAATCCTCGCTATTTTTCAGGCTAGAGGACTAGTCTTAGAGCATTTTGTTTACAAATTCCAACAAAGTTTATGATTTTATGCAGTCAAACACAAAAAGCCTAAGAGTTTCGACGTCGAAAACGAAGTATGGGTTCAAAAACAATTTGAACAGAGTTGCTTAAGAAAAATAGGAGACTTGGTCTTGGCATCTTATCATCATCAACAAATGTCAAGGGGCCGTGCACCATAAAAACAAAAGCAAATTTAGTTTTGCAACTTGAATTTACTTGCACGTTGTAAGGAGAGTATACGTGGACCATCCCTTATCAGATATTCGTTTATCCATCGTATTACATTAATTTTTGCACAGTTATCGATTTAGTCATGAATCCGACCAAAGTATCGGGGTCATTAGATTAGTGTGTAATATTATTCTAACTTTTCTTTTTTACCTTTCTCAACTCGTGTTGCTGCTACTCTTCTACATGCTATTATTTCTTGGTATTTGATAAGTGTAATTTTTAAACTTATTCGAGGCCTAAAATAACGATATTTGATAGTTTTTTGATCAAATATATTCTAAATTATTGTATTTTATATTTAATAGGTGAAATTCTATTAATAGAAAAAGAATTGAAAGAACGAAGCAAAAAAATGGCAAAATCCAAAGTAGAATGACTAACTTGTATTGTATGAAAGAATGTAGCACTTGGAAGCAAGTATTAATCTAATTGAGCATTGGATTTAATTGGGCGTCAACTTGGATTTGGGGTTCTTTGTTAAAAGGCACGGTCAATCAATGTTGTTGGAAGAAAAGTATTTTCTCAATGTTTAATGGTAAAATGGCCTCACTTTAAAAAAACAATAAATAAAATGT